>JAPYYW010004412.1:0-17572 GCA_030522545.1 Cremastinae sp. A BG-2022a
TAATATTAATCATACTTTTCATTATTTAGTTCTCTACTGAATTTGTCAACATTACATAAAATTCAAACCCGATTGATTTACACTCATCAAGCGATTGTGCCGATATCGAAATTTTTATAAACTTAAAAAATAAAATTTGATAATTTTCTTATTTTAAAAAATCTTGATAATATTAATCATACTTTTCATCATTTAGTTCGATACTGAATTTTTCAACATTACATAAAATTCAAACCGGATTGATTTACACTCATCAAGCGATTGTGCCGATATCAAAATTTTTATAAACTTAAAAAATAAAATTTGATAATTTTCTTATTTTAAAAAATCTTGATAATATTAATCATACTTTTCATCATTTAGTTCTCTACTGAATTTTTCAACATTACATAAAATTCAAACCCGATTGATTTACACTCATCAAGCGATTGTGCCGATATCGAAATTTTTATGAACTTAAAAAATAAAATTTGATAATTTTCTTATTTTCAACAATCTTGATAATATTAATCATGCATTTCGTCATTTAGTTCTCTACTGAATGTTTCAAAATTACGCGTTGTACATAAAATTCAAACTCGATTTACTTATATTCGTCAAGCGTTTGTGCTGATATCGTCAACTTTATAAACTTAAAAAAAAAATTAAAAAATTTTTTTATTTTTAAAAATCTTGATAATATTAATAATGCGTTTAGTCATTTAGTTCTCTAGTGAATTTTTCAAAATTACGCGTTGTACATAAAATTATAAACAGAAAAAAAAATTAATGGACACATTTTTGAAGAATTTTTTGTAAACCAGATAATGATGCTAACAATATAAGATCAACTACGAGTTTTTAAGTGTTTATATTACAAGTCGAACATACTTCCGTTTTAATTATAAATTGTTTGAGTCATAAATCATGGAATGTTGAATATCAAAAGGGACAAAATTGTGAATTGGGAATAAATTTCAATAAGATTAATAACAAAATAAAAAAATTATAACAACAAATTGAAACTCAAGAAAAAAATTCTAAAGTAAATTATTAAAAACATTTTGTACATTTTATCTCATAAATTCGCAATTATACAAAGTCTTACAGATTCTACTGCCAAGTTAATTTCACACACGTTTAATTTATGATTTTGACACTAAATTATAAATTTGAAAACGTGTCTTATCAAAAATTTTTCATTTTAATTTAATTAAACAATACTAATCATCACTGTTAATAATACAACCAACGTAAAAAAATTAACAAATTCCTGATAAAAATATGAAGTACAATTTTTAACCCATTTTATATATAATAAATGATTAAAAAAGTGTGGAATTCGACTGATTTTTGAACGAGACTGTCGCGGTTGTACAACCTTAAAAAAATTGATGAAAAAAAGTGTGTTGGAGGTTAGAAAAATGTGTGTGCGGATGAGGATGGAGGGAGATCGTATTCGAAGGCCGTATAGGGAGAATCGTTGGGAATTGATATTTTTCTTGCGGGCTGTCTCGTGTGTGACTGGCATGATGGCTGCTCGAGAGTCCCCTCGGTTCGCTCACAGGGCTCGCATCCTGAAGAGATTCGCCAGAGCGCGACGCTCTAGTCCTCGTCCACGAGCCTCAACACCCGCGACTTTTCTCTGACGAAGACCACCATGAAATAGTCGAAACTTTATGCCCCTGACGCATTACTAAGGAATGGATCGTAAACGCTCCTACGTCCCGATTGCTCGCTTGCACGAATTCACACTCGTGTTACATCCTTTTTTTTTCTATCTTCCATCATTTTTTTCCAAATTTTTCGTCTATTTTTCATCCCTCGATAAATTTTTTCTCGTCATTCTAGACTTTCACCTACACAAAAAAAAGTACTTTTGACCAGACCCCCCTATCTTTATGTATTTTGGCGCGCTGAATCCGAATCTGGGGCCCGTTTTGTCCGTACATCGTCAAAATTTCGAGTAAATTTGTGAAAAACTAACAATTTTTAAAAATTTCTCTTAATATGAAAAAAAAATTTCTGAAACTTAATAAAGTATATAATTTTGATGTATTTTCATCTGATGAATCCAAATGTCAAGCCTTTTTGATCCGCACACCCTTTAAAATATGAGTAAATTGCAAAAACGAAAATACTGGAGCACACGAAAATATTGTAGTCCATAACTATCAAAAAAATCAATGACGTTATAAATACTTTATATTTTAAAGGGTGTACGGATCAAACAAGCTTGAGATTCGGATTCAGCAGATCAAAATACATTAAAATTATACTTTATTCAGTTTCAGAACATTTTTTTATCATGATAATAGCAATTTTTTACAATGTTTAGAATTTTTAGGGATTTGTTGCTATTTACTTGGGTTTTAAAGGGTGCACGGGCCAAATAGGCTTGAGATTCGGAATCAGGGAATCAAAATACATAAAAATTAGACTTGTCCCAGTTCGATAAAATTTTTTTTATCATGATAATTACAGTTTTTTGCCAAACGGAGCCCAGATTCGGATTCAGCGTGCCAAAGTACATAAAGGTATAAGGGGTCTGGTTAAAAGTACACACAACTTTTTTTTGTGACTCGGTGCTATTTTTTGTATTATTTAGAATATTTTATCGCATTTTTTTTCATTTATATATATACACATTTATCATAAATTTTTTTTATTCGTTAGCTTCGAATCTTTCCCGTCATTTTATCTCAATTTTTATCGTTTATATAAAATTCTCTTTTCCATGAATTTTCATTCCATCGTTAATTTAATTTTTTCTTTTATTTTTTGAAAACTAGTGAAAAATACGTCGAACAAAGAAAAATTTTGTTCATTTTGTTTCTCTGATGCAATCCTTTATAAAATATATATATAAAAAAATTATTTTTGAATATAACTAAATTAGTGACATATGTCAAATAAAAAATAATTTTGGATCAACAAGTTTGAATCAGGAGACTTTTTTTTCAAGACGCATAATTTTTTTTTCTACTTTCTACACTCGACCAGCATATCTGTTCCCTGATAATTTTTTCCAGTCGACCCGAGACGGGAAGAGAAATTTCTGGCTCGAGATTTTGTAGCCACGTGGAGGAAAAAAAAAGCAAATCGGAAAACGGTCGCATTATCAGCGGTAGACGGTGAGATAAGGGGAATAAAGTCGACGAATCTCTCGAGCTATCAACACGAATTGTACACACCAGAAAGATTTTCCGTCTTTCACGAATATTTTAGTCGGGCGCATTTTTTTCTGTGGTAGCAAGAATTTTTTTATGATCACGAGAGATTTTAATAGCGACGTAACGAGCATTTTTTTTATAGCGACGATAATTCTTAATAATAATGAAATTTTGGAAACTGTAAACATATATTTTTCGATTAACGCAGAATCGCAAGAATTTTTTTTGTCCCAAAATTATTTTTAATTTCCAATATATTTATTAATAACCAGAATTTTTATTTTTTTTTCATAGTCACTAACGGTTTTTGTCTATTTATTTGTTTAAACAATTTGTTTCTTTTATATAGTATAACTAAGAATTTTTAAGCCACAAAATTATTTTTAATGTTCGATTCATATTTATTCATTTAAGAATTTTTATCTTTTTTCACAGTCACTGTTTTTTTTAATTTTTAGATTCTTTATTTATTTATTATTGCATGTTACATTTTAACCTGCAGTTTTTTTTTCTTTTACACGTGTATTACACATGCATTTTTTTCCACGTGTATAAACTTTCGGGATTTTTTTTTCATATTTTTCAAATCACAAATACTTTCCCCTTTTATTTCAATAACCACAAACATTTTTTTCCTCTTTTAACACTCGAGTATTTTTTCATGTATTTTTTTCATGGGCACGCTTCATTTCTCCCTTTTTTTTCCAAGTATCGAACTTTCCAATTCGATTGGCGAGCTTGTTTGACTTTTTTCCCCGAGCCGAATGGAGTGTGCTCGTAAAAGAGGGAAAAAAAAGGTAGGCGGGTGATTGGGGCGATGGGTCGTTTCGGAAATTTTTTTCGCCCGGCAGAGTGGGAGGGGGAGAAAAAAAATAGTCGTAACTGTGATTCGCACCCTTGTATCAATGGTTGTTCTCGCGGCGAGTGAGCGAGCCGGGGCTTTCCATTTAATCTCGCGAGGTTGACAAATGGCTGTTTGGCCTGTCGTGGCTCTGATTCGGTGAGTCAAAGCCCCATAATCCTATCATCGCGCATGCAAACATCGATCGACCTCGTTTATATTCTCCTCGCTACCAATATCTTGAGATATGCACTCGCGATCCAACGGGGGTGAAACGTTTTACATGTGTCGACTTATTTTCCGAGCCTCCCGAAACGAGACAGGGAAAACAAGAAAAATTATATACGAGTATTCGAATCAGAAAAAAATACTTTACGAAATATTTCTCAATTATTTATTCATCAGAAATATTTTTCTTATTATTTTTTATATACTATATCATTCTTAAACAGGGAAAAGAAAAAAAAATTACGAGTATTCGTACCAGAAACAATACTTTACTAAAGATTTCTAAGTTATTTATTCGTCAAAAATATTATTCAACTTATTTTTTATGCAGTTTATCATTTTTATACAAGGAAAGAAATATATAAATAAAATACAAGGAAAGAATAATTACAAGTATTCGGGTCAGAAAAAAAGCTTTACAAAAGGGAATGAGACAGGAAATGTACAAAATATCGAGTATTTGTACAAAAATAAATGTTTTAGAATAAGAGAATACCTTGTACGACTTTTTAAATTTATTTGCCAAACATACATATTATTTTACAATACATTCATTTTTATTAATTTGTATCATTTTCTTAAATTTTAGTTAATATTAGTTTCCAGCAACCTTTTATTTATTTTTCATTAAGGATAAGGCAGGAAATAGAAAAAAAATTGAGAAATAAACTTTTTAGAAAATAATATTTTTATACATAGGTTTTTTAAGTCTTTATCGAAAATATTTGTATTTGTCGATTTTACATCATTATTATTTACAAAAAATACATCGTCGATAATATCTTTGCGGTTGCTTATGAATTTATTAGATGGAATTAAGACAAGGAAAAATATAACGTCACAATTTTACGTATGCAAGAAGATTGCATGTTTTGTCAGTTTTTTATTATATTTAAAAATAATTAAATCAGTTTTAAGAACATACTTCGAAATTCTTTATTAACCTAGCGTCAAAGAAAAATGTCAAGTGAAAAAAAACTCTCTATTCATGAAATTCATTCATTCTAAATTTACAAAAGATGATTTTTACCCATTTTATTTAAGAAAAAATCATCAGTTTTACACTCGTATTTCCATACGGTTCAAAAAAATGTACGAATAAAACGTTAAAAAATCTTCTTTTCGCCGATAATTTCGAAATAAATTTCAATTCGAATCTCGACCCAAGCCGAAATAAAAATAAATTCGCGTCAAAAAGTAACATTTTTCGATTCACCAAAATTTATTCACATAAAAATAAAAGAAATTCATTCGATCGGAATAACAAATGACTATTTCGAAAGTAAATTCCTTGCATTCTCACTTCCCGAAAAATAAAATTTACATCTTTAAAGAGTCTCGATTATTCACGTAACCTGTAAATTTATTGAAAGAAAAAAAAATGAAAAAGTGAAATCACGTTTAAAAAAATACTCACACGCCAAGAAATTTTTTCATACCACGATGGTCAAATCAAAAAAAATCTTTTTTTATCATGTACAAAGTAATTTGTGAAAAATAATTTCATGAAGAAAATTTGTTGTACATTGATTGAAGAATAATATACTCGAAAATTAATGTTATCCAAGGTGTGGTTTATTTACTATATACCATTATAATTTACTTCATTTTTAATAAAAAAATTTTTACTAACTTGCGTGAAGATTTGTTTCTATTTGTCAATGAAATTTCGATTGAAATAAAAGAATTACAACCAAAAATCAACCAATCAACTAAAAATAGTAATTATATTATTCAAAAATAAAACCATGCTCAGTGTATTTAAACAATTTGGTTACACAATACATCAAAACAATTGCAAACTTATAAATAATATAATTCCAACCAAAAACGAATCGATAAACCAAAAATAGTATTAAATAATTAGAAAAAAATATCATGCTCAATGAATTTAGACAATAATATAATAAAATATATTCATTTCCACAATAGTAGAATTATTGCAAAATTATAGAAATAAAAAAAATTACAACCAAATCCAACTAATGAACCAAAAATATTATTAGAAAATTTAAAAAAAAATCTTGCTCAGTGTATTTAGACAATAAAACAATAAAATATATTCAATTCAATAATAGTCAAGACAATTGCAAACTTAGAAATAAAAGAATTACAACCAAAAACCAACCAACCAACGAAAAATTGTATTATAGATAATTTAAAAAAAAACATTCTCATCAGTGTATTTAGCCAATGAAACAATAAAATATATTCAATTCCACAATACACAGGACAATAGCAAAGAAATAAAATAATTACAACCAAAAACCAAAAATTGCATTAGACAATTCGAAAAAAATATCATTCTCATTGCAATAAAACAATAAAACAATAAAATATATTCAATTCAATAATAGTCAAGACAATTGCAAACTTAGAAATAAAATAATTACAACCAAAAACCAACCAACCAACGAAAAATGGTATTATAGATAATTAAAAAAAAACATTCTCATCAGTGTATTTAGCCAATGAAACAATAAAATATATATTCAATTCCACAATACACAGGACAATAGCAAAGAAATAAAGTAATTACAACCAAAAACCAAAAATTGCATTAGACAATTCGAAAAAAAATATCATTCTCATTGCAATAAAACAATAAAACAATAAAATAATATTCAGTTTCACAATTTATCAGGACAATTGGAAACTTTCGTGCGGCAAGCCTGCCATGTTTTTCCCTCGATGCAGGAAAAAAAAAGTCGATGCTCAGTCTTACCAATCTCCGACGAAATCCCAAATAAATTTCTACTCACGCGTCTCGTTCGAAATTCCGTCGGGCGGGTATATATCGTCGTCGTCGCGCACATGTGTGTACCTTCCACACGAACGCCGTTCGAATAGTTCTGGCGGGGAATTACGTAACTCTTTTTTTATGTTCGGCGTGCGCGGGAGCCGCGGCGCGCAGGCTCCGAGTGACCAGAAACGAAGATCTTTCGGCAAGTCCAAGAGCACGGTATGAAGTTCCTACTTTCTTAAGACTACGTAGGAACTCTATACCTCGCTGCTGGATCTCTACCATATAATTATGGTCACTGTAGCGATTTTTCTCGGAGCTCTACGAATTTTTTCTCTCCTCCGGTTCCCTTTATCGTCGTTTCTCCATCTCTCTCTCTCTCTCTCTCTCGGTGAAAACGTGGCCGCGCAGCACACTTTCCTTCACTCCTCATTTCCGGTTCACAGCGACGACGAAAAATTCCACACGGCGAAACGAGATCCCGATTACGTAAAATCCGAATTGAATCGTTGTTCAAGCTCTCCATGGAATCCAGTCGATGAAAAGTGTGTTTCATCAAAAGTACACACATGGACAAATTTAATGATGAAATCGTACATCCGGATAGGCGACGTTGATGCGAACTGTTACGAAATTTTAACCGAGAAACGGAGAAGCAAATTAATATTAATTCGATAAAAAATATTCCAGGCACAGTGAAAATAAAAAATATGATAAAGTTCGTCGTGGAATGTTGAAAAGTGGTCGATTGGGGAAAATTAGCACCTTCGTACGTGAGGGAAAAAAAATGCACGTTTCGCGGTGGGAGAGACTTCGAGGATTGAAAGGGAAGAAAAATTCGGAGGAATTATTAACACTCGGGGACAATGCGTGCGAGAAGCAGAGACGAGGAAAACGGTGGAAAAATAGTGGAAAAATTAGTGGAAAAGTGAGCGCGAGTAGAAATGGACCGCCACGCGGTCGCGCATGGCGATTTTGTTTCGAGCACGAGGCGAGAGTCTGCGGCGGGGCTCGGCGCGCGATCGGGACGCCGCGCGGATCCTGGCACGATCGACGGTCCGCGTGGAACTGAAAACTGAAGAGCGCGGAGAGCCGAGACCGGGAGAGCCTCCGGAGAGAACGACAGAGGAGGGAAGGAAGGGGGAGGAAGAGGGGGAGGGGGCGAGGGAGGAGAAGGAGGGAAACGCACTTTGGAGGCTCTCTCTGTCTCTTTTTTTTCTCTTCTCTCTCTCTCTCTCTCTCTCTCTCTCTCTCTCTCTTGTCTCTCGGGACACACATGCTCCGAGCCACACATGTGTGTTGTTCCCCTCTGAGGGGAACCCGTGATTTCCCCCACCGCTGGCACGAATCGAGTTCCAATACTATCGCGCGATCGAGCGCCATTCCGAACTCGACGAAAATCCGATTCTTCGACTTCGTCATTCTTCCTCCCGATCTCTCGCATCCACGCGCTTCCACGATTTACGACCTGTTTTCGATTGTAGAAAAATTCAATGAACTGTCCAAAAAATTTTTTTTAAATGCATTTTGCAATAATTTGTTATGAATTGTTATAAAAATGTATGAGTAATATTTGCTCAGAAATACACTAATTTTATCAGTTTTTTTAACTTTGTTTCGAGACTTTCACTACATACGAGGTTTTTTTTTCAAAAATATAAAAATTCAATGAACTTTCGTAATTTATTTCTATAATACTTTATTATACATTGTTATAAAAATGTATGAGAAATATTTGTTTATAAATTTACCAATTCGATCAATGTTTGGAATGTTGTTTCCAAATTTTTATTATTTATGAGCTGTATTTTTTTTTAATTCAATGAACTTTTTCAATACACTTCGTGATCATATATTATGAATAGTTATAAAAATATATGATAAATATTTATTTATAAATGTATCAATCTATGCAATCAATTTTTTAAACGTTATTTCATCTATAGATATGTTATAGAAAACATTTTACTAAATGGTTCAAGCGTTATGAAACTCTCTAATGCTGCTGACGAGATTTATTTCTTATAGAAAATTTGTACGTTTTCCCTGAATTTGAGTAAAAAATGTGAGATGTCAGTAAATTTTTTTTTCTATACACTTTCAATAGCCATTTTGAAGAATTTAAACTAATTTAAACTAGTTTAAATCATAATATTTAAACTAATTTTTAATATTTCAAAATCTTTTTCTTTATTCCCATCGTATCTTTTTTGTGATATTATTCGACCAAATTTTCCATATTTTTTAAATTATATTTTCATTCCTATATCGCGTTACTTTGAAAATAATATCAAAATAATATCTTTCAACGTCTTTCTAGTTTAATTAACGATAGTTCTAAACTTTTATATTTTTCTTCCTTATTATTATGACTATATTTTCTTTCTATTTCTATGTTTCTTAAAATAAATCTTTCTATTTTCTCTCCCATTGTGTAGCAAAATGTTCTCCGTTACATAAAAAAAGAATTTTTTTTCGTATTTTTTTCCTGTTTTTGTAACCGGGTAAATATTTTCTTGACGAGGGCAGAAAACGCAAGAGAATTCTCTGCAGGAGGCTCGCTGACGATGAGGAAGGGTGGGGAGGAAACGTAGAGTCGTAGAAAAAAGAAACTGTGACGAGGAAGACCTGATTCGAGGCCCGAACGAGGTGGGGGAAACAGGAATGTCCTCGTGGCTTTCGGACGAGCAGCCACACCCGAGATATTCGTGTCCCTCGTGTCTCATTGCTAGAGACCAAATAAAAACCTATCGATAGCATATTTCCTTCAAAATATCGTAGAAAATGTATACACTCTCTGGAAAGAATTCGATATTTTTATTTGTCAAAATTAAAATTAAATATGAAAATTTCAAAATAATCTGATTATCAGTTATGGAGAAAAAAAATAATTAAAATGTCGTACAAAATAAAATAATTGCCAATTATTTCGAACAAGCTATAAAGTTGCAATTTTGTGACTATGTTAATTGAAATATTTTGCTACTTCTTGAATTTTTATACAATGTCAATCTCCGGATTAAAAAAACGTGTGCGAAAAAAATTATTTACATTCATGAAATAAAATTAAATAAAGACCAAATAAAATCTATCGATAGCATATTTCCTTCAAAATATCCAAGAAAATGTATACACTCTCTGGAAAGAATTTGATATTTTTATTTGTCAAAATTAAAATTAAACATAAAAATTTCAAAACAATCTGATTATCAATTATGAAAAAAAAAATTAAAATATCGTACAAAACAAAATAACTGCCAATTATTTCGAACAAGCTATAAAGTTGCAATTCTGCGACTATATTAATTGAAATATTTTGCTACTTCTTGAATTTTTATACAATGTTAACCTCCGGATGAAAGAAACGTGTGCGAAAAAATGTTTCAAGATATTCATCAAATTTATTCGTTTATCAAAATTTTGCGAAATGGTTGAAAAGAACAGGAATCTGCTTAAAGTTTTCACACGAGGTTGAGTCGTGAGTCACTTTGACAAGAGCTCGATAAAAATAATCGAAGAGAACGAGCAGAAAATATGAGAAAGAGGAAAACAAAGGCGAGAATTAAACGCGCGATATATTCGCGAACAATGAGAAAACAATATTTGTGGAAACGTGACGAGTGTCGATGATTAATAAAAGGAGACGTGAACGGATCGAGATAAGGAACGTCGGAAACCGCATCAGCGTATGGCGAGCCAGTGTGGCGACGAATGAGAAAAATATCCGAGCGATTATATGATGGCGACGAGAATTATTTTCGCGCGATTTCGCGAGACACTCTCTTTTCCTCGAGCGTGACGTCAGGGCATGAAATCATTCGGGATCGCGGAGGATGTGGAATATTTAGTTGGGCGCGGAGAGCAATAACGCAGCTTGCGGCTTCGCGGACAACAATGTCGGGTTAATTATTCAAAGCAGCTGGCGGCATTGGCCTCCCGCTGATGCTGAATCAATCAAGCTTCCGATACGAAATACGAGCTCTCGAAAAGCAGAACGTTGTTCCGTACGAGCGTGGCTCGTACGGAGACTTTTTATCGACGACGCCTATATATAACCTTGGCTAAAGTTCCGAAAAGTGGTTATGTCCGAATTTGATGAAAATTGGTACATTGTATGTTCTCTTTAAGGTAGTACAACCGCAAAACCGTGTTGAGACAGATTTTCTTCAAAATTTGCACAGATCTTCGTTAATGTCATATGAAAACGTGTGTCAAATTTGACAAAGCTTCACCATCTAGAAATCGAGATATTATACATTAAAAATCGTTGCTTTTTATATTAAAAGTAGCAATTTTAATCATTTGATATCTAAATAACTACATGGTTGAGCCTTTTTAAATTTTGCAGACACTTTGATACAATGCTAACGAATATCTGTGCAATTTTTGAATAAATTCTGTCTCAAGAAATTTCAATTGATGATTTTACATCAAGTTAACACATAAGGACAAACTTTTGAATAGACTGTCTCTTTTCGAGAATAAGTTAATTAAGAATAGTTGTTGCAAATTGACTAAAAAACAACATACTCTAAGTTCAAGCACGAAAAATCATGATTTTTAACAATAAATATCTTGAATTCTACGAAGTAAAACCTTTTTAAATTTGGTCCACATATTCAGATTACATCCAACAAGATTTGTGCAAATTTTCAAGGAAATTTGTCGAAATGCATTTTTTACGAGAATTACCTTAAATGTATAAAGACATCCCTAAAAGGATTTTTGGCGCGATCGATTATTTTGCGAAATATCGAATTTTGAAATTTATCATTTTAGCCCGTGCAGGTATCGTGCGTCTATCCGCTGATAATTTACTTTCGATTTTTCGACGACCGGGCATTAGAAACCCAATCGAAGCTCGAATTACCGATGGATTGTCATCATCAGGCGAAAATAAGGCTAAAAATAAAGTATCTTTATGTTAAAGTGTCTTACTTAATATAAAATTAAATAAAGACTTTCAAAAAATAATAATGTAATTACGAAATCGTCAAAGTTCGTATCAATAACGATATATTCATCATTTTTAAATATAATCATTTCAATTTTATGATCAAACATAATATAATAATAACAATAATAATAAAATAACAGAAATTGAAAAATCAATCGTCAATAAAAACTAACTTAGGCCAATTTTATTCCCATTTTTAATCAACCGAAATAAAAAATCTCAAATTCTCTAAATAACAATAAAATTGCACATAAACAAAAAAAGTGAAAAGAAACAAAAATCAATAATATTCTCAAACAAAAAAATAATCAAAGAGATAACATTCAAATAAATTATCATATAATAAAAGTGTCTCTATTCTTCAATTTTCGGACCAGAATAAAAATATTGTTTATCCCAAGAATGAATCGTCTCGAAAAAATCATAAGAATGTGTATAGTAACCCAATATAAATTTATAAAAAAAAACGTCAGAAATGTAATTCCAAAGGAGACTGGAAACGATCGAGGAGGTTCGAAGATTTTGTTTTTCTCGTTATTTGATCGAGAAAGATCGTTGAGAGTAAGAATGATCGAATCGTCAGCGGTGTTGGGCTCCCGTGGGAATTTCTTCCGAGAAGCGGTCGGTTGTTATCCCTAAACGCCCGCATCTCATCCGCGCACGCATAGCGAAGACGACCCGAAAGGAATCAACGAAAACCGGTCGATCTCTCTTTCTCTCTCTCTCGCTCTCCGGTCTCGCATTCTTTCACGATCTCCATCGCTCGGGACTCTGTTCTCGCTCTTGAGGACACACGGACTCGTCCTCCCAAAATTACGTCTTCCATTCCTCCTCATTCTTGCCAACGCCGAATCGCGTTAATCCGAGTTACGCGTCATCCTTGCTCGAATCGTTGAAAAATAAAATTTTCGATCACTCCTTCGAATTCGTCAAAAAAATACACAAATATTTATATATAATTATAAATATGGTTTTTAAAAATATATAGATGAAATATATTTTAAATTATATTATTTGCGATTTTTTTCGTATGCCAGATTATTTTTAAGGAACAAGCGAAGTCAAAGTTCAATCGCGTTTTTTTATGCAAATGAGTTTTTCTAATAAATTTTTTTATGTGCGAAGAAGGTCCGTGAAAATTGTTTTTGTACGAGTACACAAAGTTCTATCTCGGGCCGGGTTCGCCGTGGCACACGAGGATAATTAACCCCGGTGGCTGCGAAAGACTTAACGACGCTCACGATTTTCTCTCTGTCTCCTTCGTGCGAATCTCCCGTACAGGACGAGAACGAATCGGAGTCCGGATACGGGAGAGGAGCACAGAAATGGAAAGAAAAAAGCCTCAAACCTCACGAGGGAAGATAATCCGGAAAATATAGAAACAACCCAGTGGAATTTATTTTATCGCTTTCGATAATATCGAATCCATTGATATTACGAGCAAACGGACTCGCGATCCGATATCTATAAATAAATAGAAAGAAAGATATTGAAATTGAAAACAAAATGAGAAAAATTATTACACTAAGAAAAAAAAACGATAAAAATAACAAAAAAAATGGACAGAATAAAACACGACGAAGAAATTAATCGAAAGACAAAATGAACAAAAAATTAGGAACAAAAAAAGTCAGACAAAGAAATGTATAGTGATGAAATAATTATATTAAAAAACTTGAAAAAAATAATAAGAAAAAGGAAAAATAAGATTAGAATAATTAGTACTGGGAAAAAAGCGATACAAAAATAATTTAAAAATGGAGAAGTGAAACACGTTGGAGAAAATAAAAAAAAAACCAAAGATGGAGAAAAATTTTTAAAAGAAAGAAATATAGCGACGAAACAAAAAGTTATTCAAAAAATTTGAAAAAAAAAATAAGAGATGGACGAGGTTAAAGATAAGAGAGTCAAAACGAAGCCCGAAAAATAGAAAAAAAAGAAACTCGAAGAGGAGAAGATGTAAGTCTTTGCCCGCAGACGTGCTCGTGGCGATTCTGCGCGCCGCGAAAGAAACGCGAAGTCCGCTTCGTTTCGTATGTACGTTTCTTGCGCCGAACACGACTCGCTCGTCGAGATAAAAAAAAAAGAAAAAGAAAAAGAAGAGAAAAAAAAACCGGCATCAATTTTTCTCTCGTCTCTCTTAATTCTCTCGGTACCGGTCGCCGAGAGATCGGGGCAGCCAAAGATCAAGGTTACTCCGATGAAGTCTCCATCCCGCGGATGACGTAATCAACGGGCAGCTGCATCCGGCGACATCTAATTACTCCAAGCGGGAGAACTTTTTACTTCGTGCTACTTTAATTTTTTTTTCATTCCCACTACACTCTCATTATCACTCTTAAATTATTGTTATTATTATTATTCTAATTATTATTGTTTTTATTTATTCGTTTATTGAATATCACTGCATATCATTGAATCTATTTTTTTTTCAATCGCTATCATTATTTTTGTACAATTGACAAAAATTTCTTGCAATTTTTCCTAAAACTGTTAATTTTTTTTAAGTTTATTTTTGCACAAGTGTTTTTCTTTACTATTATACCATTATTATATTAAAAATTTTTACTATATTCCGGAGCTCCACGTTTATTTTTCATCTCTCACATTATTTTCATCATTTTTTTTTATTGTTATGATTTTTTTTTGAATTATAAGCTACGTATTGTGCAGCAACGTGACTTGGAACGTGCAAATATAATTCTCATATATTGGAGATTGATAGATCGCGGAAAAGAATTTGCGGGATAATCACGCAAGTTTTCGATGTAAAATAGTAACGAGAGAGGAAAAAACAATAATTCGAGGAGCATCAATCAACGTCGGTAGATTTAAAGCGCGAAGGGAGGGGAGGGGCGTCTGACGCGTGGGCTTGGCGAAAGAAAATTGAACGAATCTCCGGAACGCCCGGACTTTTCTTCGGCAATCTAAGTTCGCGGTAAGGTATTCTCGATAGGGAAAAATTTGAGAAGGGATTTGGGGAGGAATTTCCTTCGCTATTTGGAGCGAATTGAGAAAAATGGAGAAAGGCTTATTTTGTTATTTTTTTAAATTAGAAATATAAAATCACCTCTCACTCTGGACAATAATTTTTCGATTCGATAAAATTTGTTTTTGGGATCAATAATTTTGAAGGAAAATTTAATTATCACTTGACATAATAATTAAATAAATATTCTTATTGAAAATAAATTTTTAATTTAATTACTATACGTAAAATAAGAATGAAATATAATTCTTAGTAAAAATCAATATTGTGTTTGACTAAAAAAACTTTCTAGATGAAAGAAAAATTTGAATTTATTTTGATAAAAAAAAATTTATTTCGATATTTCGAGGATGATAGCTTAAACTTTGAAAATTTATTCGGGGATTCTTGATATACTTATTATTTTGTTGCCCCTTTTTCGCGTTATTACCGTATGGAATCCGAAAGGATATTCCTCGCATCGAATTTCCTATCGCCAAGTTTCGAGGGCGCGAATTTCAAGACAAGGGAAGATCCCGGAGCTTAAGAGAGGGTTTACACGCTCCGAAAAAGGGAGAACGATATATTCGCCCCGGGCACGTAAGCAACGTAATCTCGGAGGCTAAATCTCGCGGGACAAGATATTATAGTATTCTCGCGACTAATAAGCTGGATATTCGAAAAAAATTGGCTCGTCCGAATCCTCGTAACTTTTGCCTCTACATGCCAAATTACCCTCTAAATTTCAAATCCAGAGATTTCGAATCTTTACGATTCGAGAGAAAAAAAAAATAATAAAAAACGACATAATTTTTTTTTCTTTTCCAAAATCTTACACATTATTGTCTAATTCAAATTTTTATATTTTATATTTTCTAAACTTTATATTTTACTGTTGAGTTTAAACTTCGTCAAACATCGCTTTTGAAATAAAATTTTATTGTACCCTTTTTTCACCAGAATAAATAATGCGAATTCTGCGATTATTTTTTCCCCCGTATAAAAAAATTTTTTTTTTTTAAATTACTTCTTTTCTTCGCTGTAATTTTTTCATTCCGCACAAAAGTTTTCTCTACTTTGTCGGTGAATAGGCGCAGGGGGAAAACGAGCGAGAAAACGGCGCTCGAGTGGAGGCGCACGTAAGGAAAGGCTTCCCCCTCGAAAATCGAATCAATTAAGCCACGTGCTAGATGAGACCGGCAGTCACCCCGTCGCTTCCCCATGACTTATTCCAGCGCGGCGTCTCGCCCGATTGGATCAGATTCGATCGTACCACGTGGTGGGTGTCCTTTGCCAAAATGGTGGAAAACGACAAAGAAAAAAAGCGAATAGAGAAAAAAACATGATATAGAAAAACAAGAATTATGTATGGAAAAAAAAAGTTTTCTGAATCCAGTGAACTTTCGAATTTTACAAATTAATATATGGTGTAAATATGCAAGTATATAATAGGTAAATAATAAGTAAATGATCAATTGACCAATCGTAATAAATTGTCAGTGAACGAAAAAAGTTTTCTAAATTTTAAAGAAATATTTAGCTGTTCGTAATTTGGTGGTTGGAATTTATAAATTAATGGTGACAAATTAATAATCATATATATCTCTAAAAAATTCCCTATAATAAATATATTTTTCGCCGAGATTAGACTTGTTGTTCGTAAACATGCTTTTTGTTAGTTTATTCAAAAGTTTGGTTGTATGTATTAACTAATTGTTGAATCATCACTTGAATTTTTCTGAGACATAATTTTTCAAAAATAGCACAGATCTTCGTTAGCATTGTGTTAAAGTGTTTGCAAAATTAAAAAAGGCTTTGCCATGTAGTTATTTAGATACTAAATTTAAAAAATTTCTACATTTAAGGTGTTTCTACTGCGACAGTCCGTTTAAAAGTTTCCTTCCTATGTAAACTAAAGGTAAAATCATTAGTTGACACTTTTTTCTATAGATTTTTTAAAAATACTAGATAAACCTTCTTTGATGCTATATAAAGGTTGGTGCCAAATTATTAAAAAGTTTCTCTATCTAGATATTAGAATATTTCAGGTTGAAAATCACATTTCTTAACACAGGTTCTTATAGAAAGTTAGAAAAAGATATGATTTTCAATAGTAAATATCTCGACTTCTTGATAGAGAAATCTTTTAAAATTTGACACACACTTGAGCACCACGTTAAAGAACATAGGTGCAAAGTTTTAAGAAATTCTATAAAAAAACATTTTTACCATAGAACCACGGTACAACTACCTTAGCATGGGTTCTTATAGAAGATTCGAAAAAGCAACGACTATCGATGTATAATATCTCGATCTCTAGATGATGGTGAAGCTTTGTAAAATTTGACACACATTTTCACATGACATTAAGGTAGTTCTGTCAGTACAGTCAAAACAAAAGTTTTTATGTCATATTATCTCGATACCATGTGGTTTTTGAGGAAAAGTTTATTAAGAAAAGTTGTTGCTAATTGTTTCAAGACCAACATACTCAAAATTCAAGGTCATCCAAGGTCACTTGTACTTGTTACGTATGTATGAAAATTAAAAAAATCGTAATCTTAGGATATTTTTTAAAAACTAAAGGAAGCTTCTTTGAAGTACAATAAAGAGCTGTGAAAAATTTCAACAAGTTCCACTAGCCAGAAGTCAAGATATCAAGAGTTGAAGATCGCAATATTTA
>JAPYYW010004413.1:0-11421 GCA_030522545.1 Cremastinae sp. A BG-2022a
TTTTTAAATTTTGCAAATACGTTAACACAATGCTAACGAAGATCTGTGCAATTTTTGAATAAATTCTGTCTCAAGAAATTTCAACTGATGATTTTACATCAAGTTTTAATAGACTGTCTCGGTTGTACTATTTTTAAAGTATTTACTTTAAGTTTTTACTTTTCTGCTATTTTTAATTTAAAAAAATATACACAACACACTTTTTTTGAAGAAAATACCATCGATACGTGATGGTAAAATGAAATAATTTTTGTGTATTTTCAAAAAATATGTTAATTAACGAATTTTTGATTTTTCTTGTATATACATTAGGGTGATTAACAAAATTTTTTTTCTTTTTTCGCGGAAACAGGTTTGAGAGTTTTATTTATACATAAAAAGGAGCGTGTATAAATTTGAGCTCTTTATAAAAATATTAACAAGAAAAAATTAACAAGTTAAAAGCTAAAATTTCAGAAAAATGTATGAAAACCAGTTAGCATTGAACTTTAGACACTAATATTCTCTTAACGCTTCATTTAATCGAGTAAACACAAGGGACCATTTTTCAAGATCAATCAATTTCCTACAAAAAAATATATTGCCCATTTTATTCTGCTTACTACTTAGTGATTTATTAATCAAAAACAATGATTTTTTTCTACTTTGACCTCAAATATCTTTGAAATGGTGAGATTGACGAAAAATTCACAAGAGAACTTATTTGTAGAGCGTTCAATTTTCTACAAAAATACATTAGGACTTTTTTGTCTGATGTATCGTTAAGTAACTACAAAAATGTGATGGGGAAAACGTAACTGTTCCCATGTTAATCTTATGAAAAATCGAAAAGTGCGATGCGCCCCTTGTTAATATTTTTCTAAAGAGCTCAAATTTGTACAGGCTTCTTTTTATGTATATAAATAGAACTTTTAAACCTGTTTCCGCGAAAAAAGAAAAACAAAATTTTTTTTAATCACCCTAATATACATTAATTTCGAGATACAAAATATTGATATAATAAAATTAATTTTGAAATAATTTGTGTTTTTTGGTAATAATTTGGCAGAAAAATATCATTAAACATATCGAATGAACAGTTTGTTAAATCAAGAAAACATTGAAATTTTAAGCTGTATTTTCTTCTCAATACGTATGCAGAAAATAGTTCTAAAAATATTACTAAACATAGAGTATAAGAAAACAAAAAATTAATTTTTTTTAATGATGACGGACTTCTGAACTTAAAATAAATTGAGCTTTATCAAATAAATACTTTAAGTATAATTACTATATTTTTTATAGGAGTCGAAATTACGTACGATGTCGCCTTCAGGGGTGACGGTTGGATCGAGCTCGAAAGATCCGTTATGATGCACGACGAAGAACGCGAATTGTTCGGCTTCGAAATATCAACGAACAAGAGCAATGGTCTCATCATGTGGTACGGCCAGACGCCAAACGACTTGAACCCTGACGATTATATTTCATTGGCAGTCATTGATGGGTAAGTTCAACATCTTTTAGTACAAAAATTATATAAATTGTATAAAAAATATTTCATTTTTATTCAATTTTCGAAAAAAGTTTGACATTAAATTTAAAAAAATGTGTCACTTCTGAATTAACTCTTGACCGTCTCGGATTCTTACAAAATATTCTTTAAATATTCTTACAAAATTATAAAAAGAACATATCAGTGTCTTGCACTTGACGATTAAACAATAAATTAATTTTAATCGTACATTTTTTTTAACAAATTTGATTTTTTCTGTTTTTCAGTTATGTCGAATATCAGTACAATTTGGGTTCTGGTCCGGCTGTGATAAGAGTGACGGCGCAGAGAGTCGACGATGGCCAACGCCACAGAATAATACTGAAAAGATTACGTTCGGAGGGAAACATCGAGCTGAACGGTGAACACACCGAGAGTGGAGTGAGCGAAGGCTTGCAGCAAGTCCTGAACGTTCGAGGCAGCGTCTATCTCGGTGGCGTTCCCGACTGGTCTATGACTTATGGAAAATATCACGATGGATTTTCTGGCTGCATATACGCCATGGAGGTACAGGACTCCGGATCGATAGACATTGGAGCTAAAGCAATCAGGGGAAAAAATGTTTCACCGTGCACAAGGTAACAATTACATTTTTGTTAGAATACAGATTTGAAGATCAGGCTCTTAAGGTGATATGATAATGGTATCGTTTATTACATATTTTGTTAAAATTTTTCACAAACTTACTCTACCGTCGTATGTACATGTATGTCAATTTTTAAAAGGTTTCACCATGCGGAAGTCGAGATATTTATTGCTAAAAATGACATTTTTTTGCATCCTTCCGCATAAGAGCGCGTGTTAAATATTGCGATCTTCAACAATAAATATCTCAACTTCTACATGGTGAAGCTTTCTAAAATTTTGCATACATTTTTATACAATATCGAAGAAGCTTTGTTTAGTTTTTTTCTTAAGTATTTTTTTCTAATTTTGTTAATTACATAACAAGCACACGTCACCTTGGATGACCTTGTATTTCGAGTATGTCGTTCTTTAGCCAATTTGCAACAGCTTTTCTTAACGAACTTTTACTCGCAAACCACTTTGTACATGAGAAAAACTGAGTCGAAAATTTTGTCGTTTTACTGCCATGACCATATCACCTTAAGGTTGGAGTCGTGTGACAGTCTGTTCAAAAGTTTGGCTTTACGTGTTAATTAAATGTAAAATCATCACTTGATATTTTTTGAGACAACATTTTTTCAAAATTACTACTGTTCTTCTTTGACATCATATTAACATGTGTGCAAAATTTAAAGAGGCTTCTCCATGTGATTATCGAGATATTTATTTTTCAAAATTGTCACTTTTAACATGGGCTCTTATGAGAGATCCAAAAATGTGACGACTTTTAATAATTAATATCTCGATTACTAGATGGTGAAGCTTCATTAAATTTGGCATACATTTCGACATGGCCTGAAAGAAGATTTGTGCAAATTTTTAAGAAATTCTGTGTCAAACGATTTTCACGCGACTCCTACTGTTTTTGTACCTACATTTAATTTATAAAACAAAATAATTATTAGATAAAAAATATGGTTCTTCATGTTTTTTGAATCATGAATTTGAAGGAAGCATATGTTTTTTGTCGAGTTTTCATTCATTACGTTTTATAGATATTTTACCTTTTCGCATATAATTTTTCGAGTATAATAATTCTTTGGAATTGCAGCATATTTGGCGTGTTCTCTTTCGCAATTTTCAGAGCCCGTTAAATTTTCGTTCTTCGGTGTATATCGAGAAAGCGAAATTGAGATTCGTGTGACAATTTTTTTTTCTATTTCGTTTAGCAACTGTAAGGCGTGAGCCCTTATCCCTACGCAAGGCAGTTCCGGTTAGAAATTATTGCAATTATTGCTTTATCAACAATGCATTCAAATTGTTTACAAAAATTTTAAAAATTCACACAAAAATCAGTGAAGAATAGTAATGTCATACTTTTCAATCTCAACTCATCCATAAAAACCTTAAAATTTAAAAACAACTAAAAATGTATAATTTTGCTGTTTTAAAATAATCATTTTAGATACCTATTTTTAATCCAATATACTTTTAAAGTACGAGAAATATGATTTACACTCGCATAAAATGTTCATAAAAATGAATAAGACTTTAAAAAATTTAGAATTAAATGAATTTGAGCTATTTTTGGCCGCTATGTTGGATCCATTATTTTGAAAATTGAAAGATGCATTGTCAATCATTGGGAAACTTGATAACTATCATTTAGACTCATTATAAATCTAGACCCTAAAGAAAAATAATGAAAAATTCACATTGAAAGAAAAATATCATTTTAATAGAAATACAAATCATTTTATACACCGATGATTGAAAAAAATTCTAGATTTTTGCACGTTGTATGCCTGAAAAAAAATCATAAATATCGAATATAATCAATTTTTTGTGTTGTTTTAATTTTAAAAAATCTACCACATTTAATTTTGTCGTCCAAATTCATAAATTATGAGCACGAATTCTGTTTCAGCACATCCAAAAACATATGCTTCTTGTCAATTCATTACTTTTTTATTACATACATTAAATTTTGGTCACAAAAACATGTCACAATAAAATCAACGATCTTACTCGTTAATGAACTTAAAAAAAATCCATTTGAATTTTTCAAACTAACATGTCCATTGATCTTAAAAAATGATTCCTGTCGGAAAAATGTGAACGAGCCCGAAAAAATATTGAATCGATGTTGAATGTTAAAAACAAAAAATGAATTTCGGACGCTGCCTCAGAGCTCGCTGGATCCCATCGTCGTTGGTATTCACAGACGCCGATTCTGAAGGTTTCGATGACTTTGTACCCCCACCGCCGGTAAACATAATCCATCCGAAGCCGAGTTTCAATATAGCCACGAAAAACATAAAAAGTATTTATCTGCTGGTCGTTGTACATAACACGATTAGTTTCTCGATCGACGAACGGCCCCAACACTTTCTTCACTCCGTGCTTTGCATCGGGCTCGTCAGTCTGGCGAAAAGCTATTTCGTCTGATCTCGAATTCGAACTAAATCCCGATACTTTTGGCATAACCGCTGCGATGGATCTAATACGGGACGCTCTTTTTCGTAACGAAGAAACCAAAAAAAGCAAAAGAATACAAAAAAAATCGTAGAAGTTTTCCAGACGTGTAGAAATAAAAAGTGTCATTTTGTGAGAAAGTTTTTCATTTAGTGAAATATCGTATTCGAGAGAATCAATGAATTTTCCCGTGGTGCTATATAAGTACATTGTGGAGCTTCCCGTAAGATGCATTAGATTATCGGTTTTCCAGATATTATTTATTTATTTAACACGTTTATTAATGCGCTTACGAATTACGCTCGGCCGCTATTTTCCTTTTCGTACTGGTGAGTCGATTCCTCAATCTTATCATTTAAGGATGTATCGCACTGACAGTCACCATTAAAAGTATAACGCAATCAAATATTGATTAATTACACTGTATATTAGGATGATTCAAAAAAATTTATTTTTTTTTCTTTTTTCGCGGAAATAGGTTTAAAAGTTCTATTTATACGTTAAAAAAAGTTTGTACAAATTTGAGCTCTTTATAAAAATATTAACAGGGAGCGCAACGCACTTTTCGATTTTCCATAAGAATGAGAACAGTTACGTTTTCTCAGTCATATTTTTGTAGATGCCTAACGATACATCTGACAAATAAGTCCTAGCGTATTTTTGTAGGAAATTGAACGCTCTATTAAAAAGTTCTCTTGTGATTTTTTCTTTAATCTCACTAATTAAAAGATATTCGAAGTCAAAGTAGGAAAAATTGAAAAAATCATTATTTTTGCATCATAAATCACTAAATAGTAAGCAGAATAAAATGGGCAATATATTTTTTTGTAGGAAATTGACTGATCTTAAAAAATGGTCCCTCGTGTTTAGTCGATTAGATGAAGCGTTAAGAAGATATTCGTATCTAAAGTTGAATGTTAACTGGTTTTAATGCATTTTCCTGAAATTTTAACATTCAACTTTAGATACGAATATTTTCTTAACTCTTCATCTAATCGACTAAACACAAGGGACCATTTTTCAAGATCAGTCAATATCCTACAAAAAAATGTATTGCCCATTTTATTCTGCTTACTACTCAGTGATTTATGATTCAAAAATAATGATTTTTTCAATTTTTCCAACTTTGACCTCGAACATCTTTAAAATGGTGAGATTAATGAAAAATTAACAAGAGAATTTATTTGTTGAGCGTTCATTTTCTTACAAAAATATACTAAGACTTATTTGTCTGATGTATCGTTAAGCAGCTACAAAAAAGTGACGGAATGTAACTGTTCCCATGTTAATCTTATGGAAAATCGAAAAGTGCGTTGCGCTCCCTGTTAATATTTTTATAAAGAGCTCAAATTTGTAGAGGCTTCTTTTTATGTATAAATAAATCTTTCAAACCTGTTTCCGCGAAAGAAGAAAACATTTTTTTTTAATCACCCTACTGTACATATTCCAACTTTGGCTTGTTAAAGTATGGTATAAAACTACAATATTATGCCAACAAAGTTTCATCGAAAGATTTTCCTCGGATTTTTAGAGAAATGCATTTAATGAGCCATTATGCGAAAATTGTTGGCTGGGAAAACGACTTCATTTCATTCTTGAGAAACGAAATTTATAATTAAGAATCTTGATCAAATATAGATGTTGAACTATTATACATACTTTTAAAAAGTTTAATGAACATTATTGTCTTTTAAAAATTAATTGGCATTGTTTTGTGAAAACAGAAAGTTTTTAATTTTTATATGACAAAATTTTGTAGCTGTTTACAATTTTTTAAACTTTTTAGTGTTAGTTCTTCATTTTTTTAATATCTAAAATTTCATTGTTCCATACGAATCCATGTTAATTTAAAAATAATATATGTATTTTGTAAATTGAGCAGTGGATAATTTCACAAATTTTGTGAATCTTTAGTTTATATTTTTTAACATTTGCACCAAGTTTCATGAATATCTGTGTATTTTGATTTGCGGTAATATATCCGTATTATTTTTTATTAAAGAATTGCTCGAGTATTTGAATGAATGAAATGAATGAAAAAATTTCGAGTCGAATTTGAAATCATTTAACTGAATGGTTAAAAAATGATTAAACTTCAAAGTTGCTGACTCTCATAAATTCATAAATTTGCCCTGAATATGAATTTAAAAAATACGATATTTTTCTTAATTTTCTTCCAATACATTTGCAGTAAATGGTATACACTTATTACACAGAGTAATTCAAAAACGTTTGACCAAGATTTTTCTTGTCCAATTATTCAACAATAAAAAATGTTGAAATTGTTGACAAAATATGATCAAGATGCCAAGTGATAGTCCAGTCAAAAAAAAAACAAAAATTAACAACTTTCTCGCAATACAGTCTGAATTTTACGAATTTAATATCGAGAATATACTTTTTATTGAGATTGTATGGCCTATACATCCTTAAAAAATCTTAACTTTTCATTGTCATTCATTTTTATTAATACTTGATTGTTTTTTTCTTTTTCGCAGCGAGGAAAATTACGTATCATTTTCCAATCATGGTCCTACTCGTGGTGACATTTGAGAGCGCGACGCGCCAGAGTGCCTGCGAATCGGATGAAGAAATCCAACTTTCTTCCGTCTCGTCGCAACGTCAGATGCGAAGCATTTCCTGCTACGATCAAAGACAGATCGTGCCTCCGATATTCGAAACGTTATAATCGTCTATTGTCACTCCGATAACTAGAACACGATCAATTTTTTAGAAAATACTCATAAATATAATTTATAATCAAATACTCGATAAACGAAAAAAAAAATACGAAATGCAACGCATGAGCCAGAGCTTTTTTATATTTACTTTTTTATCTCTGCTCTAAAATACTCTGTCAAGCGAAACGAAAAAAAAAAATAATAATTTCGAGCGGACCTTAAGCTTTTCGTCGAGAACGTTACGAAGACGTTTCAAAAATTTACATTTCTAGTTAATCAGAACGAATAATACATTCAAAATTTCAAATTTCGATCTACGTTGCATTAAAATTCTTCTACGACGCAGATATAGCCAATAGCATAATTTTACAATGTTCAAAATGTAATATAATATTTTTTTGTACCGGTTCATTTATAAGACGTATGTACAAAATTCGCTGTCTTGATTGTGTGCTTGAAATGCTCGATATTAATTGAAGAATGTTTACTCCGTATAAACTCCCTTTTTTCATATTTTTAAACAATAAAAATGATCTATTATCGATCTTCCGCAAAAATAAATCATTTTTATGGTTACTGGAGGTCACAAGTGCTTGTGAACCGATGCATGAAAATTTTCTTTCACTGCCAATGTGCTTAATTTTCTAGAATTTTTAAATACTTTTCTTCATTAAAAAATTTAAAAGTAAATCGTATAAAAAAAATGAAAGTTGAAAAAAATGTGGTAGAAGAGTAAGGAATATCGCTCGAAACGTCACAAAGTGAAAAATAATATAAAAGAGAGTCGTGATTTTTACGTAGGAACGAATGCTTCTGGATGTTGGTGCAAAAACAAGCTAAATTAATAGCTACTCCCGATATATGCTACATTATTAAAAAAAAAACGGAAAGTACATGCATATAAAAAGTATATATATACATATTATACATAATATATATAATATTAAAATGAAAGTGTAGTTGGTAATGTTACATTTTAAATTCTGCAAAATGAAATGAGACAATAAATATAGTTTTGATAAGAAAAAATAAATACACCGTATAATAAACTATATTTCCTTAATTTGTTTTATTGTCCTACAATTCGTCGATATTTTATCATCTTTCCATAGACAGAGGAAACAATCAACGCGATTTCGTGAGTCAACAAATATCTTACGATCACTAATGTTGTTCATAATTCATAAAGGAGGTACTTGCATGAAATATTTCAAAGATAATCTCTTTAAAAAATTCCACAAACGTTCTTCAACGTCACACACAAACACGAAATTTAAAAAGCACGTAGTACATAAAATTAAAAAAAAAGCTACGTGTACAAATCGAAATTTTTCGTAGCTTCGCACAAGAACATAAATTAAAGTTACAATTATTGGAAATGAATGTCTCCAATGACCATTTTTTTCAAGCATTTTGATACGAAGTTGAAGATTTTTGCGATTTTTCTAGAAAGGATCTTTTAAAATTTTACGTAATTATTGTACAGTTTTTACATGGAAAAACATCTGAAATGACGATCTTATTAAAACCTCCTCAATGAAAAATCTTTTTTTTGTCAGTAGTTAAATGCGATTCTCCGATAAAACGGAGATGACGAATAATCAATCATGTTTCGCAGTAGAAAAGTATCACATGTGTTACATAAAGTCAGTTTTCTCATTAATTAAATAACATCCGTATGTTAACGTTAAAAATATTATTTACATTGCATCAAACAACAGTAGGAGGCTATAAACTTATTTGGTAGCCGGAAATGAAAGGCAATCCTGTGCCAACTTTCTTCTGATACTGGACGTACGATTCACCGAAAAACGTCAGTAACGTCACTTCCTCTAGAAGTATACGATCGTGGAAGAACCTCCATGATGCCAAAATATATCCCAACAAGCAAATGGGATTTTGGAGAATTAACTGAAATATAGTTGTATATGTATTTCTTAGGGATTATATACAAATGTCTGTATACACTCAAAATATCAACATCAACATCTTGGCCAATTTTTGATCCATGATTCCAAATTCAAGATACTTTGAATTTACTATTCTGAGGCACTTAACATAGTTCTCGTGAAAAATGAATTTGAACACATTTTCTTAAAAATTTGCACAAATCTTCTTGGATGTTATCTGAATATGTGGTCCAAATTTTAAAAGGTTTTACCACGTAGAAGTCAAGATATTTATTGTTTAAAATCATGATTTTTCATGCTCTTCCATAAGAGCACGTGTTTGATGTTACGATGTTCAACCTTCAATATTTTCACTTCTAGATGACAAAACTTCTTGAAATTTTGCACAGATTTTTATATAACATCAAAAAAACTTTGTTTAGTTTTTAAAAAAATTCTGACATAAAATTGTTTCAAAATGTTTTAAATCATGTTGCAAGTATACCCGACCTTGGATGACCTTAAATTTAGAGTATGTTGTTCTTTAGTCAATTTGAAACAACTTTTCTTAATTAACTTATTCTCGCAGATTACTTTGAACATTAGAAAAACCGGGATGAATATTTTTTATTTGACCGTATCACGAGAACTACCTTAAAATGTCACATTTTTTGCAACAACTCTCATCTGATTCTTACTGCTTCTCAAAAAAAAATTCAAAACCACAAATACAAATTCAAAGATGCAACTGTTTAAAGTTTGAATTTCTTTCAAAATAATACATAAACAATATAATCTTAAGAACTGGAATTTGTCAAAATTTCTAAATTCATAAGAAATAATATAAAAATTGAATAAAAAGTTTCTCATTACCTGTGTACCTATGGACCAATAGAACCATCCGACATAACTGGGATGTCTGCAAAAATTGTAAACTCCATGGGTAACAAGTTGATGATCCTCAGATTTTTTCATCTGGACGATATGATTGAAATTTTGCCTGGCCGTGAACATGGCCAGCTTTCTGAGAGTCTCGCCGCCGATGCACATAGCAAGGCCAGTGAAAGTGATCGGAGAAAGTTCTTTGGCTGAGGGAAAAAAATGACGTTCGACCAGGAATTCAATCCAACTGGAGCACGCGGCTATGGTGTATGGCACGCTATGCTGGAGAACAAAACTGTCTATCGTCATCGCGCCCGGATTTGTCCACGCAATGGACAGAAACTCGGAATAATGGAAAGTCGCCATAACAGCCATGTAAACTCCGAAACATTGCCAAGAAGGCGGAGTCGAGAGCAACACAAATATTCCCAGTCCGAAAACATAACCGAGAAAATTAGCTCGTACGGCGACCTGTAAAATGAAAAAATGAAGAGCTTTATCCTTCGCAACTGTTAATTTATTCAAAGCATCAATGATTCTCAACTATCGTTAAAACATTATCATTGAGTGTATTTTTGTAGAATTAATGGTTAGAAAATTTCGTAAACTCACCTGATAGGTAAATCCTCGTGACACGATGCGTATAATTATATTCAAAACGATGAATTGGAAAATGTGGATACACGAGATATTGTAAAATATTTCGAGCGGATATAAATTAAGTCTCAAACTTGTAAATATTTGGGGAAGACTGGCGACAATTGCGGAGGTTATGTAGCAAACTAAACTCACTTTTCCATCTAGACACAGTTTCATTATTGTGTTTTTTTTATTTATTATGTATTGATAATCACATTAACGTACGAGGTAGACTTATTTTTAATCTCGAAGCGCAAAGCAATGTCTCAATTAAGTACAAAGCTCAGACACGATAATAGTTGCGCGACTGAGACATAAAAGGAACATTTTTGAAGACTTATTTTTATACGTCAGTGGAGTATTCGTTGGTGGAGCGCTACATTGCCAAATGTTACTTGTTTACCGTCGACCGAAATTTGTAATTTTTTTTCATAGGGTAAACTGTACCCTCGGCCACATAAGACCATTTTTCGGATCTGAGAGATTGTATTTTTATGAAAATTAATCTACAAACCATTATAGCGCGGTTTTTCAAATATTTGAAGACTACCAAATGCGAAAATCACTTCTTAATGAATTTATTCATTATTCCTGATAAGAAGTATTATCAAGTTTTGAATTTCGTATCAAATTGCGTATAGTCGGCTGGGTATCGCTTAAGGTGGTTGGTCTGTAAAATAAGCGTCGATAGATTTCGTTAAAATTTTGCACAAATGTTCTTTTAGGTCATATACACATGTGTACCAAATTTTAT
>JAPYYW010004414.1:0-11414 GCA_030522545.1 Cremastinae sp. A BG-2022a
CGAATATATATATATATATATATATATATATATATATATATATATATATATATATATATATATATAGCGAAACGTCGGTCCGTGTCTGGCCGTACGAAATTTCATGGGAAACCGCAGACATCATTAAGGCGAGAAAAGTCGGAGGGTCCAGACTCGCTGTGAGACGAGTGTTTCAATCCTTCGATTTGCCGGTGAGAATGACTTCGAGACTTACGACGACGAATAACCTACTGACCGCATATGCCGCTCATCCCCTTATAGATTTTTCGCATTCACGATTAAATTTACGTCTCCCGAAGCCGCAGACGCAATCGCAATCACCGTTTTACACGTTCATATACGGTAAATCGAAAATTTAAATTTTTAGGCTTAAGGAGAGGTTCTCATTGAACAGGAGAGGTTCAATATTATTTTAGCACGAAAATAAATTTTTCTCAAATTTATAAATTAATTGTTGAACAGAAAAGTAACAAGAAAATTGAATTCAAATTTCTAAAACGTCCATTTTGCTCCAAATTTTTATCATTAACTATTAGTGCATTTTTATAAAATAAATACATGGCAAAAAAACTCAAAAATATGATACGAGTAAAAAAATCACATTACAAAAAATTTTTTTTTGTGGAAGGAGGGGAACATTTTGTCCCACATTTTTCGATTTTTTGTTTATAGTCGACACAGCAAATTAATAACAAATATATTTGACAAGGGACTAAAAAAAAGTGAATCGAGAGAAAAAAAACTGAGGATACAAGCATTTTTTTTCTTAATTCGCCTATTTTGCCCCCGCCCCCCTCCTACCCCTATTATAGATGCGTGCGAATGTGTGCGCGTTTTTAAATGTCCGCGAGTGTGAGCGAGCCGAGCGCAAATGCGGGAATCCCGAGAGAATCCCATCAACTTTTCTCGAGGTCGACAATAATCAGATGAGAACATTGTTTCCCGAGGAGCGTCCGAAGAGCGCGAGTGTCGGGCACGAGATTGAAAATATATCCCAGGGAGACGAATGGCGAGCCGAAAGTCCGAGACGCGATATTTCGCCTCTACGCGTGATGAGAAAAGTTTCGAACTTCGTCAAAATTGTCTCTTATACTGTAAATTTCATGAAAATTAACGCGCGCGCGATGTGCCATTTCGAATACGTATAATTGTATATTTTTCACCCGAGGAAATTCGCGAAAATTTGGACGGGCCGAGGCTCTCTCCGGCGCACGAAACGAACTTTTTGAGTGAAATTTTAATTTCGTCCGTATACTTCCATGCACATGAATAACATTTGCGTAAGAAACGACCATTCCCGCTCATTTTTCATGCATGAAAATTCAAGATTCACGAATGAATACGAAATAAACAATGAAGCATAAATATATGAATATAATCAAGGAAAAAAAAACCCAAGTTCCCTCGCCGGTTTTTCATGCGGACGAAAATTACAATGAGAATAAAAATCCCGAGTATCCTCTCGCTCATTTTCCACACACGTGAAAAGCAAAAAATCAAATAAAATATCAGCGACCTCTCGACTCTCTCTCTTGAATGTTGGCGAGAGAGAAAAGGATGAAAGGAGAAAGAGAGAAAAAGAGAGAGAGAGAAAAAAAAAGCTCGCGAGTGAGCGTTTTGTTTCCAAAGTGAGAGAGAGAGAGAGAGGGAGAGAGAGGGAGAAGAGGCTTTTTGAGCGGGGATGCATCAGTGACAAGCGGTAAATCATAGTTTTACGGCCCTCTCGTCTTTATGGTAGCCCTTATTCGCTGCTGCACTCATCGAAGAGCTCTCCTGGGTGCATACGTTTTTTTTTCTCTCTCTCTCTCTCTCCCTCCGCCCTCCCCCTCGCTCTCACACATTTTGTTTTTCGTTCATCCGGCTGCATCCTGCCTCCTTGTTTTCGCCGTCGAACGAATGAACGTACTACGAGAGATGAACGAACGAAACCGCGCTCACGAAAGTGCACCGACGTACACAGAAATACATACATATATGGACGCGTATGAAAAAAAAAGCGAAAAAAGTGCGAGGGAGAGAAAAAATGAACATATATCGCAGCGTGGGCGACGTCTTTTACGGGCGCGCCGGTATAAAGTGCTTTTTCGCCCATTCTTTCATTTTTCTCTCAATCTTCTTATTATTCTTTTTTTTTCTCCTCCTCTCGCCTTCTTTCGCGGTTCTCGATTTTTTTTCAGGCTCTCGGATTTTCCACTTCGTTTTCTACGCCACTTCTATGTGGCATGGAAGTCTTGGCAAAAGGGAAAAACGTTGTTAAGAAAAAAGAAAATTATTGTCAAGGTATAGTGCAAAACCGGAAATAAGTTGTGTCGAGACAGATTTTTTTAAACATTTTGCACAAATCTTCTTTAATTTTGTATGAAAACGTGGGTTTAATTTTGTGAGGCTTTACCATTTAGAGATCGAGATATTGTACACGTTGAAAATCGTCGCTTTTTCTAATCTTCCGTCGTTGAATTGAGGTGCAATTTCTCATATATTAGGAGATGCAATTTCTCATATGCATCTCTCAATTTCTCATATATTAGGAGATGTAAAAAATCTACATAGAGAGGACTTTATACACTGGGGTAACAGAATGGAAAAATTTAAGAATTTATCATCTAAAACGTAGTAATTATGATTATTAGTGAACTATCGTATATAAAATTCTCTGTTTATGAGATTTATAATATAAAAAAAAGAAATAGACGAGATTATTAAAAAGCACTGTCAGATTTTTGATGAAAATAATGAAAAAATGTTCTTCTCAAGAGCAAAACCGTCCAATCCTTGATATAATTTTTCAATATTTTCCTCTATAATATTTTATAAATAAATCGATGACATTAATAGGTGATTATAAAATCAATCGTATGATTTTTTATTACATATGACACGGTTTGCATATAATTTTAATAAAATTACTCCGTTTAATCTATAAAACTGATCGAACCGTCTCAGTAACAAAATAGTATTATTTTACTAATGATAATTTTTAAATATAAGCGTGCGTTTTAGCTTTGTCAACGTACGTGATTATTATACATACACTATTAAATTTTTTTCGTGACGTGAGACGCCGGTGATACGAGTGTAATTAAAATCAAGGCCACTCGGGGCTTTTTAACCGGGACAGACCGGCAGCGGACTTGCGGAGAAGATCGTAACAGTAAGGATTATTATTGCCAGTTTCTCACCGGCGTTTTTTTTACCCTCTCAAGTGTTCTCCAGTCCCTTTTCCATCCTTTTTCGGTTTCACTCGTTTTTTTTTTTCGGCGTACCTTTTTTGCTTGTCTTGCAATTTTTTTCGAACAAGTCTGTCGGTTATTTCGCGGCAAACGCGCCGCCGTCTTGATGCTGGACAAATAATATATTTTCGAGATGCTGAGTACACGCGTGTCTTATACCGGGGGATGAACTCGACACAAGGGCGAACGGTATACGAGACCGAGAGAAAAAACATTTGCTCACAATTTACGAGCCAATAACACACTCTCAAAGAATATACTGTAGAATTTCAGATAAAACGACGAACCGTTTTTAACGCACTTTTTACCATGAAAATGATTTTCTATGGAAATTCTTGAAAATTTTAGCCTACGTTTTTTTAAGGATGTATGGAGCGATATTTTAAAAAATATGAGGATACTGAAAAATTTTTGGTATTTTTTTTTTCTTAAACATATGAAAAAATTATGTGCCAAATTTGAAATTATTTTACTGGACGGTTTAAAAGTTATCAAACTCCAAAGTTGCTGAGATTTAACATTGTTTTCTTGTATAGAAGAATTCGTATAAATTTGCACTGAATACGACTATAAAATATGAGATTCTAGTGAATTTTATAAAATATATTCGTAGTAGTGTTCATTTTTTATATAGACAATAATTTCAAGACGTTTTACTACATTTTTTATTTAATTGTTTAAACAATAAAATATGTTTAAGTTAGTGTTAAAATATGCTCAAGCTGCCAATTGAAAGTCAAACTAATACTCAAAAAATTGAAAAGTTTTTAGCAAAAGCCAGAATCTGCTTTTTATAATTTTAATGTCAAGAATTTACTTTTTGCTAGGATTAGCACTTTTAATATGGAATTAAAGTGTATAAAAATTGAGAAAGCATCGCACCAACCAGAAATTGACATGCAATATCTAGAAATCATTATTATTTTCAATAAAAATGACTTAAATAAAATTTAACTTGAAAATACAAAATTTTTTAGTTATGTTAAATACAGTGAAAAGATATACTTAAAGAATTATTTTTTCCAATTTTTTCTTTAATAAAGTATGTAGTACATATTTACTGGAAATAAATCATGCACTAGATTATAAAATAAAAGTATACGTATTCGAAATAGTAAACATGTATATTTCATGAAACCCAAGAGTTTTTTGGAAACAGCTTTAGAATTAGATAATTTCACGAAAATTTTCAGAAAAAAAACACTTTTCTCTTAAATAAAAGTAACAAAACATTTTTCAAAATGGATCTATTGGGTTATTAACACAAAGAACTTCCTTGATAGAATTCCCACTAAATTGGTTGTATAGCAGTCGGCAGTTTCGAGATTTTGTGGGCAACCAAGAGAAGGAGATTCGAAACGAAATTGCTGAAAGGTTCAATGGTGCATAGGCGCGTTGCCGGAGTGTAGGTCCTCTAATTTGATGATTACGTTTTCAAGGGGTTGCATGCACTATCCTGGTCTATAAGGGATGGCAGTTCGAACCCCTAGGCTTTGCCCAATAAGCGAACGTGTACTGAGTGAGAGAGAGAGAGAGAGATAGAGAGTGAGGAGACTTGACAAACGATCCCTGTATCTCTACCCATTTTCATTCCAGTGCAGAGGGCTATCAAATAAATACCTCCACCATAACAAGTTCCAGTCCTCGCTAACTGAATTGTTTGTCACACTTTATCCTATCGATCGATCTGACCAAATTACCACAGAAATTCTGTATTCAATCGCATGTCAGTTACACTGAGAAAAATCAAAATGATATTAACAAGTATAACGTGACAACTAAACTCATTACATGTACTTTCATTTAAATCCAATTAAGATTTTGTAAATAATTGAATAGAGTTTGACATTGATGTTTTGTTGATTAAACGAACGATGATATAATATTTTAACATCCACATATTATACAAGTTTTGGTTTAATTTTGTAAAATCCATAGGATTGGATTATGGTTTGATTGATCCAACTTTTCATCTTTTATGTCGCTAAAAATAATAATAATTTGAATATACATGCTATGAAGTTGAATAACATACTCTCATTTGTTTGGAATTAATTAAAGTATCAAAATTTGGAGTTGACGTAACTGAAAATATTATTGCTTTGGGCAATGTGGAATCTCTAATTACAAAAAAATATAGGCGATCACTTTGATGAATGTGTATATTGGCTAAGCTAATAAAAGCTGTTCGATATCATATTTCACAGTTTTGTTTGATTCGACGTAATTACGCTTTTAATTAACGTATATTCAAAAATATATTACGTAAAGTTCATTGAACCTAAATTCAATCGCATAATAGATTTTTGACTATTGATAATTAAAATTCGACTTCAAATACTTAGAATATTCATATATTTAGGACTCAAAAATACATTTTTAATACCAAAACAATCAGTACATAGTCGTCACCTTACAGTTGTAAATATAGAAATGAAATTCTAGTCCAAAGTGCACTTTGTAATTATTCAACAAAAATAATTAAACTAAAAAACGTATGTTACGCTCATTCTTAAAAATTATTATGAAAAAATTAAATTCTTAATTTATACGCAATCAAGTGAACGATACGAAGGAGAATTCACCCAGTAATTTGAATTGTTGGAAAGGATTCCCAAGGATGGTCAAGGAGGATCGGAGTGGGCATTTCGCTCTGGAACAACGTAGATGTTTGTAAGGAGCTTACGCCCACGCAGTCCCGGTGCGTTAACTCGACGATAGTAAAACCGAGCACGAAATGAAAGAAAGGGATCGTGACGAATACAACTCTATATCTCGTTTTCTCTATTTTTTTTTCATTTGCATTGTTTCTCAAAAAAGTGCTAGATGTTTTTACTTTTTTAAAACATATCTAATTTGCAGTTATATTAAAGCAGTTTTTATCAAACCATACATACTTCTTCTTATTTAAAAAATTTGTTTGTCATTATTAATTATACATTTTGTTAGTAGATTTGTGTTAATTATTTTGAAAAATGTGTAATTTTTCAAAACTCGTTTGGATCAATTCTACATATTTCAGGGGGTGTTAACGATACGTATATATTATTAGCAAAATGTGATACTGTTTGAATTATTTTTAAATGAGGCGTAAATAAAAGAGTTTTAAGACTAAATCAATCTATTCTACTAAATGTACTAATTTTTAGATATAAAAGATTGATACAATGCAAATAGTTAAAAAATGATTTTCATTTTTAGGTTTTAATTTATAACTTGGATTCACTCATGTATATAAGTGTCATAATATGTCACAATTAAACAATTATCTGAAAAGTTCATTGACTATATATTTGCATGGTACATAATTAAAATCTTACACAATATAATGAAGACGTAAGATATTAAAAATTTTTTGAAAGCTCACATAAGTATATATATTTTTTCGATCAAAGAGCACATTTTAACGGTTTCTCAAAGGACTCTGGCTCATGTCGAATATACTTTGAGAGGATATGGTTTTTGCTTATTTCATCGGTAATGATGCTTGAAATTTAGCTATCAAGAAACTCAATTATTGATCTGTACCGTAAAAAAAAATTCACTAAGTACGATTCATTTCCATAGTTAAATTCACTCATTCATTTATACCTTCTTGAAGAAGTTTTTTTTAAACTAACTTTTATATGGATTGTTCAACTAATTAACCTTTATTTATTTTATTATTTATAATGTTTTATGTATAATAAGTATGTTATATATTAAGTATACTATATGTTACGTATAATAAAAGTAAAAAAATATACACAAAAGAAAATAAATAAATAAAAATGCCATGAGGTACAATGTAAAAATATATATCGATAAAACGTAATAAGATTAAATAAAACAAATATAAGTATATAAAAATATTCTCAAAAAGATTAATATACAAACCAGCAAAATAACAAAATAATTTTTTAATGATTCCTTTACAGTTAATGAGTTGACGATTATACAATTTCTAATACAATTACGAATAATTTATTGAGTTGACGAATATATCATTTCTGATAAAATTATGAATAATTTATTGAGTCGACGAACATATAATTTCTAATAAAATTACGAATAATTTATTTATACATATATATTTTTTTTTTTCGAAATGAATCTTTGAAAATTTTGATGTTTTTGTTAATGAGCGCCGAGCGACACCCCTTAGTCTGCACGGCGACATTGCATCGGAGACAGAGGCGAATGCACGCGCGGCGCGAGGGCGCCTGCGCCCACGACTTGGCACGCAGATAACTGTACACGGCGATTGATTAAAAAAAGCGGGGGGGGTTGGGGTTGGGGGGTGTGCGAGACCCGTGAGGTGGAAAAAAATCGAAGCGAAAGGATAATTGATAAGAGGGCAAGAAACGAGGTCCCTGGAAAAAGGGCGACTGTTTTTTTCCATATTCGTTTTTATCCTCGCCGAGATGTATACTGCGCAGTTTTATCTCGCACGATTTTACGCGGAAGCTCGAAAGGGCGGAGTGACGATGCAAAAGTCACTCACTCGAGGAAGGAGGGGTCATAAACCTCGATCGAGAGAAAGAGAGAAAAAAAGAGGGACAAAAAAGAAGAAAGGGAACGAAAAAAGAAGAAGAAGAAACAGTGAAAAAAAGAGAATGAGCGAGATGGTGCAGAGGGACAAACAAAAAAAAACAAAGGAAAAATAAAAGAGAAAAATGGGGAAGAAAGGGAGAGAAAAAAAAACGAGTTCGTTTGGCGTTCGAATATGCAACTGTTGGGGAAAGCGCGGGCCGTCGAAATTCCTGTCCGATTGCCAAAGAGAGCAACGCACTCCTCCCTCCAGGTTTCGGGCGGCTTCCAATTCCACGGACACCCACGAAAATCAACCCTCGAAAAGTACACAGTACGGAAATCGTTTATCGCGATCATCGCGTCGACGAAAATCGCGTTAATTGAAATACGCTCTCGCTTTTGTTCTTCAGGAATTGGTGAAAACGTTGCTCACGGTCAAAATATTGGCCGAAATATATTTTCAAACACGAATTATAAATTATTTCGCGATAGGTAAATTCAATCTCGAAATTATGTTCGAAATGTCAAATATTTTAGAGACTATGGTATATAAATTTAGATTGGTTTTAAATATGTATAATATGTTTGTTTTTTAAGCTCACTTCAAAGGTTGGTCGACGAAATTCCCACCGGAGACACATGCACTGAAATCGAACGGATATTAGCCAAAATTATTCAATACAATTTTGGCAAAAAATTATGAATATAGATTAAATTTCAATAAACACCAAAATTTGACTTTTTCCACCACTGATTTTCAGTCATTCACTAATTTCACAAAAAAAAAGTCTTTTAAATTCACTCGAATTGATACAACAGCTGAATATTCACACACGAAACTTTTTTATACTTTGAACTTTCACGCAGAAATAAAAATATATGTTTTTGTTTTCTCTATTCGGGGGCATTGGCCAGCGGCTCGAATTCCTCCGAATGCATTTTCACAAACAATTCAGCAGTTTCCAAAAAGTAAATAAATAAAAATTAACATAAAAAAATGCATATATTTTTCCAAGTAGAAAAAAAATTTGATAAACCGACGTGATTTTTATCTGTCAAAAATAATGTCATCGCGAACATTTACGAAGACCGTAATTTCGAAACATATTTTCAGAGTACCACAAAAAGTTGTATTTGAAAAACCGGATCGTGATAATGATGGAAAGACTGACGAGGAGAAAACAGTAAAAAAAAAAGCGGAGAACCTTGAGAAGTCGTTGCGATCGTCGCCGAGGAATTGTTTATTTACAAATCGCTCGATCTTATTTTTCCCGGACGGAGAACACTCGCGAGACTGGGCGCAGAAACGAGGCGTCGAGTGATTGGAAAATCGGTAAAAAAAATGATAGTTTGAGAGAGAGAGAAAGAGAGATCGAAGTGAAATGGCGCGCGGGCGCGTGTGTGTGAGAGAAAGAGAGAAAAAAATGAGAGAAAAATAAAAATGCGAGTCAGAGAAAAACAACGGCGGAAATATAAGGACGAGACGACGAGGAGGCACGGGCAGGCCAGCACGGGGCCGGGCCTCGATCAGTCGCTCGCGGGGAGCATCTCGCAACTGTAAGGGTCGCAGGTGGCGCCACGGGAGAGCCGGCAGCGAGGGCGCAGGGGTTGCGCCACGCGGGGGTGTCCGGGGGAAGATTCGCGGATCGGATCCCCACCCGAAGCCTGCTCCTCGTCGCTTAGCAACGACGAGAGATCGACCGGGAGAACAAGCCGAGGCCCCTCAACACTCCCCCCCCTACCACCACCCCCTCGGGTATATCTACCTCATCCTCCCGAATCCTCACCCCCCGACTGTTGGCCTCGAATAGGGGTTGGTGAAAATTTGGAGCACACACTGTCCTGTGGAATTTCAGGCGGTCCGTATACAAATCTGCTGATTTTTATCATCTCGCACTTTCTTTCGCTTGTTTTTTTGTTTTGCGCTTGTTATTACGTACATTTTAGTAACGATGATTGTATCTTGATTTTCTGTCGCTGGGGAGAATACTTAAGGATGTATATGCTCAAAATTAGGGATATTTAAACTTTTAGCGAATTTCAAATCGATAGGAAACTGATATACGCTGAATCGATTGGAATGAGAAAAAAGTATGGTTTTCGATTATTTAAAAAAGATATTGAAGAATGAAACTATGGAGGTTTCTTGAACCTGCATTGATGAAACTGTCATTTAGGGATGTGTACCCATTATTTTTATTGGCATTATTTTCGTTGAGATTGAAATCTACAGCAATGTAAGTTATTCCGCATCGATTGAAACAAAAAAAGACAAATTTACAGTTGATTTAAAACAAATAATTAGCATTCAAGATTACATCAAACCCTGTGTTACTTTAACCGGAAGTCGATCCTATAAAGGTAGCTAAAAAGAAAAAGTGTTTTCTATAACTATATATTATCCTCGATCTTTCTACAAAAAAGAATCCATCGTCGCTGATGTTTCTATGGAAATATTCTTGATTGAATTTTCTCGTGTCCATCAGGGCATTTCAAATTGCGTTGTTATTGGCTGGCTGCACAATATGTCTGTGTCTTCATTTTATTTCAGCACATAAAATTTATTGCCATTATTGTTTGCGTATAAAAAACAGCTTGAAAAAAACAAATAGATGTACTGCGGGTTTGACTGGGCATACGTCCTTTAGATATATAGTTCGATAATTTTATCGATTATTTAGGATTTTGTTGAAAATTGGTACAGTCATTCTTTTTGATATGTTACGCACATGCGTCCAAATTTTAAGAGGTTTCACCACGTAGAAATTAAGATATTTGTTGTTAAAAATCCCAATTTTCAGTGCGCTCCCATAAGAGCCCGTGTAAAATATTTTCAATCCTAAATATCTTGAAATCTAGATGGTGAACCTTCTTAAAATTTAGCATAGCTTTTTATTGTGTTTTGAAGAAACTTTATTTATATTTTAAAAAAATCCTAAGATTATGATTTTTTAACTTTCATACATACGTAATAAGTATAGGTCACCTTGGATGACCCTGAATTTTGAGCATGTTTTTCTTGAAACAATGCAACAACTTTTCTTAATAAACTTAAGCTCAAAAATCACATGGTATGGAGATAAATTGGGATAAAAACTTTTGATTTGACTGTACCGATAGAACTACCTTAAACTACAACTACATTGTATTGCAGGACCTAATTCAAATTTAATATCATTAAAATTATATTATTTTAAAGATAATGATGGCGTCTGTCAGATACGTAATTAATTATGGGTTAAATTGCATGCTTAAAAATCTTAAAAATATTCTTTGTTCAATTTTCGTTAACTGAAAACTCACAGGGCGAAAAATCAGTAAAAATTTTCCTGTTGATAAGGAAATTAATATTGTATAAGGTTGCTCCAAATTGACCCCGTTTTACATTACACCCACCTTGGGATTCACCTGGACAGAAGAGTGCAGAAGCGTCGAGGAACGTGTAACCCAGATTTTGCTTCAAATGATACACTACCACCCAGAGCAACCCCAGTGTAAAAGAGTTCTCTCATAAGCCAAAAAAAAATTAGAAAACAATGTCCCGAAAAAAAAACAGAAAAAAATACAAGTGATATAAGGGTGCTGATACACTTGCGAGCGGTTCGCGAGCCTCCTATACCTTAAGCATTGCCTGCAGACGACGCGAGCACGGCTCGCCTATGCTTTAACATG
>JAPYYW010004415.1:0-24680 GCA_030522545.1 Cremastinae sp. A BG-2022a
CAAGTTAGGTATCACATTAATCTCAATGTATGCCAAATTTTAGCGAAAAAAGTTGAAAAATAATTTTCACATGAGAAACGATCGAACCTCCTTAACGCGATATATGAAACATCTTAAAAAGAGAGATATGTATATAATTGTATAATAAAGAGCGCTCTATCGCGACTGCTCGTTGATGTATATAGTATATACGCATCAGATGAAGCAGAACAATAATAATAACAAAGCAGGATACACGCTGATTATAAAAAATGATCGAGGTTCTGATCATTCGAAGATTTTTTCGTTCTTTCTTTCGCGTTATCTCTTCACACTCGTGCGTGTATTCCTTATTTTTTATAAACTCTGAATAAAACCGGTATACCGTTATCAAAAGATATATGTATATTATATTCGACTTATTTATTAAAATTCTTCGTTTCTCGGCGCCGTGTTATATACTATACATATATTTTATAACAATATATAACGCGGCTGCACACCGCGTGTTTTTTTTCCTTTATCCTCGCGTTGCGCCGTCTTTTATTTTTATCTTTATACATGAAAACACGTGTGTAAAAAAGCATTTCTCTGACATTACAACATTCGTTTATAGAATTTGATCAAAGGACCAAAGGATTATAACGTCATTTTATTGAATTCGCACTCTGATGCGTATAATGGTCCAAAATTTTATTTGTTCTCAACGCGCTGAAATAAGTGATCTTTTCAATGAACTAAATAATAATTATAAAAATAATTTATAATAAATTGTAAATAAATAAATCAATTAAATGATAAATTGAAGATGAATTAATTGAAATAGAGTATTTTGACGCGCGGGTATAAGCATCCCCCCGTCGTATATATCTGATGCGATATGTGGAATAAACGTAATAATAAATAAGACATGCACGGAGAGGGGAAAGAAGAGAAAAATCTTTCTTCGTGCGATGTGTGTTTACGCTCGCGCCGCGTTGTGTTCTGATAACGCGACAGCAGCAGTGATTCCGGTGACACTTTTTACTGACTATATTTTACGATCTGTTTGCTCGTCTACGTGTAACGTGTGCTTTTTATTCAGTCGAGATTCGAGGGCACCATGACGTTTCGTTACGTGCGAGCGCAAAAAAAAAACAATATAATATATTATGTGTCGCGCCAATGGCTAAAAATCGACGCAAGGACGATTACGCGATGAGTCTGGATCAAGGCCGGAGAGATTCTCCGTGCGTGCGTATACTATATTTTCACGAAAAAGCATCAGAGAGAAAGGATTACGAAAACACATAAGCAGCAGCTCTCGATCGCGCCTCGCTAGCTCATTGCTTCGATTGATCCTTCAAATATTTGCATCGGTATTATTGTATACGGTCGGAAAGGCGACCGATCGCCGCGAGATCGGCGCACATGCGGAGAAAGAAACAAAGACATATTGTTATATATAGAAAGAGGAGATTTTTTTTCTATTTTCTCTTTTATTATACCACATATACTGCTGCTGCTGCTGCTGTTGTCAAAACATCGAACGTTAAAAGATTATCGGCAAATATGTAACGCGATCAAAAACATTATTTCGCAATTTGCAGAACGCGCGTGTGGAGAAATTTTTCCAGATTCCGTATATAAATCTCGCGTTGCCATCAATTTTCTCTCTTAATCTTCATTATAGCTGATCGATAAATCATCATCGCGGCTAAATTGATTCCCGATTCGAAATTCATCATTCTCATTGTTCCTTTGTGACTGCGAGGTCTTTTCTTATTGTTCTTTGCGCTCTTCCTATACTATTGCTTCGATCATTCATGGACCTTTTACGATATAATATATACATCGATCGAAAATATAAAAATAATAATAAAAATAAACGAAAAAATAAAGAGAAAAGAAAACGAGTATAGTCAAACATGTGTCAACGCAGTTGGCATCGCCGCGGCGTGTTTGTCTCGTCAAGTTGTTGGTCATATTTAAAAAGATGAGAAATAACGAAAATTAGGTGCGTCATGTATATATATATTTTTTTTTTAAATAAAATTTAGTGTTAAATTTGGATACGCATATCATGTGCGTTTATTTCCGCGGAGACTTATAGAATTATATAGCCAGTATATCGTTTCGTCATCGGCGTGACTGGTAAATCGACGTTTTAATAATCACATTTATTCGAAACAACACCTCTTATCTTCTTTATCGTGCGAACGTAGCGCGCGGGCGATGAGTAAGAAATCCCGTACCAGGGAAGAACGTCTCGTTAAATTGCGCTTCCTCCTCCTATAACGTTATTATACTCGATCTTCATTTGAAACAGCTAATCAAATAATTCTTATTCTTATTCTCTTTTCCCAACTATTTTAATCGTCTCTCCAAGGTCCCTCCTCTACCGAGCCAAGGTGTGTTTTTTTTTCTTTTACAAATTATATTCATCCGTCTATACCCTACATATTTTTCACTTTTAAAAATAAATAATTTATAACTAAAATATTTTTAATGTTTATATTGATATACACGTGGTGCGAAGTCTCCAAGTATATCGAGTAAATTTGTTACGAAAAATTACTATGTTTTTTCAAGTTTACAAATTCTGAGAATACAAAATACATATAGCAAAATATTTTAAGAATTTTTAGGATTAAAATGACTATATAGTTTATATGAAAAATCTAAAGTTTCAAAACTGTCATCGCGTAGAGTAAAAAATAAAACAGTTATTTATTTTCGTAGAAAAGAGTAATTTTATCCGTGAGTATAAAACTTTTTGCGAGGGTTCATGGAATTTATAGTATGGTGAAATATAAGATGTGCCACGGTCTAATGATAAGAAAGAGCAGTTGAGAACGATAAAGTAATATATGAACGTGGAAACGATTTTTACGATATAGTAATAAAAGTCATCATTTTATTAATATATAAGTGATGGGTATATTGATTTTTTGTACATTGATATATATTTTAACCAAATTTTCTCACAAATTCTATAAATCTTCAATACTTGTATCGATTTTATCATAAAAATAAATTTTTGAAATAAAAATTTATTATCCAATAAAATTATGCAGGAATATTAAACATAAAAAAAAACATTATTTTTACCATAAAATATAATATGGTTAATTTTTTGTGCGATCGACGTAAAAAATTAATAATTCATAATATTTCTATGCATTTATCGATAAAAAAAAATTCAAATCTTATATAGAAATTATTTTTAATAATACACATTATATAAAACTTGATGAGCAATTGATACATGTAATGAGAAAATTAAAGAAATGGCAACGTAAATAAAAATATATGAATATATTCCATGTAGCATAAAATAGAAATAAAAAAAAAATATATATATATAGTATATATATAAGAAATAGTACAAAATAAAAAATGGATGGCAAAAATATGATGATGAAAGAATAGAAGAGAGAGAGAGAGAGAGAGAGAGAGAGATAGGGGGGGGGGCAAGTGGCGGGGGGTTGTCGCTGAAAGTAAGAGGTAGTATACGCGTACGGGGGAGGAATGGCATAAGGGGAGGGGAAAAGCGGAGCTCGCGAGACGATTGAGGACTGGGCCGGTAAGAAAATATATATGCTCGGGCAACGAGACGCGCGATGCAAAGTCCGTTGGCAAGTTCAGTTGTCTCCGAACCCCCGAACCGGTCGGACGTTCGTGAAACAGTGTCAATCTCGTAACAGAGCCCCCCGCCCCCAACCCTCCCATCAACAATAACGAACACGAATGAAAAGAAGAAAGAGAATATTATTATTTCGTCTAGTTCGAGCTGCTGTTGAATAATAATTCATATATATATATATATATACTTACTGGCTTCTTACAAGAAGTTGTTATTATTGGTTGAATCGCGACGAGCGCCAATAAACTGGAAGGAAACGGCTTCAGGAAGAGAAAGAGAAAGAAGAGGAGCGAAAGATTTTTATCTTGCGACAGAGCCGTCATCATCTCTGCCAACTATCCTCTCTCTTTCTTCCTGCTTTCTTCCCCTCATCGAGTTCTTACCAATTCGATACTTTTTATCTCTGTGCTCGACGAAACTTCAATTGCCTGAGGTGTTTTTTTTTTCTCTTAATAAATTTTGGTTTCGTACCTCGTCGCTGGCGATTTCGCAGAGAAGAAGCTACGGAGCTCCTCCAAGGCTGGAGTCACGAATTTCACAATACGAGAATTTTCAAAAGCGTGACCGGGATCTCCGCATTATCCGCTAAAACGTGAGTAAAATTTCAAATATTCGAGCAACAAAGGCAAACTTTTATTGGCCGACGAAAAACGATGAGCCAAAAGAATTAGACAAATATTTGGATAAGTACTGATGCGATGAGTGTGAGACCAAATTTCAATGCATCAGAGAATATACATTAATGTAAGAAATAATAAGCGAAGAACAAAAGATATAAATTAACGGGAAAGTTCTGGATTGACTAATCGAATATTTTTGGTTTGGCGAAATTATCTCGATATTTGAAAAACGAGAGCAGGCGATACGCGCACGTCGCGGAGCTGTCTTTAAATATTTTTATTCCGTCCGAGAAATCGTTGAAAAATATTATTTTTTCCGTCACGCAGCTCTCTTTATCTCCTAATGTATGTCAAGTCGTATAAATTTGCCTCCCGACAGCGACGTTGTCTCTCCTTTAACTCCAAAGCGAAAGAAAAAAAAAGAAAAAAAATAAAGAAAAGGAGATTCGAAGCTTTTCACCGAACGCGCATCGCGTCGTATATTTTCTCCTCTCGTTTTCACATACGCATACACACAAGGATATATATATATACTCTCCGTTTTCCTCTTTTTCTCGACGTCCCGACGTTGATTTCGTATCGATATGCATTCGATATCTCGAGTTCTCGGCCACGACTCGGACCCGTAATTCGAACGAGACTGTTGGTAACGCGAGATCGCCAATCCCCCACGTCCATTTATTATTATCACTCCTCGCGTGCATTATTTTATTCTCGCATTGTTATTGTTATTCGAGACTTATTTTCATCGCAGGTTCTAGCTCCTCACCTTATTCCCCGAACGAGTGCGAGTCTAATGACGAATTTGTATATTTTACGGATTTTTTTCATTATTGGCATACGCGCATATATATACGTACATACTCCGCGCGCGCTCTGTCTATATATATGTATACTCTGAGGCAAAAGTATGCCATATAGCGATATTTTACTATACAAAAGTGACATCAACTATACTGATTATTATATACTAATATATATGTATGTATATTGAACTAATTACATTTCATTTAGATCCTTATCTATATGCATATATATGCATGTACATATACAATATTACGTCGATGAACTATAAAAATGGTATATTTAATTGTAAGTTTAGATGTCACTTATTTATGGTTAAATTTGTACTATCGTGATTTCTCTCCGTGTATATAGAAAATAATAAGTTACAACGATTCGCTCATTATTATATAACTATATATATTATTTTATTCTTGAGATCATATCCTAAGTGCTACATTTCGTTCTATATATGTATATATACTCAAATACAAAATTTAATGTGTTTTTTGGATCTTTAATAATTCACATATATAGTTATTGTCATTATTAAGACGAAATTTTTAAGATTATATATTTCTGTATATCATCGATGCGGTGCACATGAACTTTTTTTTCATTATTTTGAGAGATAAAATGTATTGTGTCGAATATGTAGCAGCAAAAAAATGAAGGATATGGAGTAGTCGCGAATGGAAAATAAGGATTGAAAATAAGATTTTATTCCTTTCTCTGATGGCCGCGCGTTTTTTTTTCTTTTTGTTCCGTCGATCGAACTTCTGGTTATTCTCTTTCGGAAAAATTTCCGGATTCCGTAGCGAATGAGCCGCGAGAACGACTGAATGGTTGGTGCTTTCACTCGGAGTGGAAGTATATTCGCCCGCTGTTGGCTCTTTTCTCCCTGATGGCGGGCGCGCGGCCACTTATTGCTTCGCATATTCCTGCATGCTTACGCGCACGATAATCGTCTCGTGACGCGCTCTTCATCATAGATCGCCGATCACCTTATTCGAGCACTGTACGCTCTTATTTAACTTATTTAACCATGTATCAGCGACATTTTTTTAAAATATACTATATATCACTGTGTTTCATTCATTTTTCATATTTTCTTCCAAAGTATATAAACAAATTTCGTGTCAAATAAAAAAATGAATGAATGTACATATATCTTATATGGGGAAGATTCGAAAAAGCAACGATTTTCAACGTGTATTATATGTATCTCGATTTCTAGATGCGATTATTAAGAGCTTTGTAAAATTTGACACACACGTTTTCGCGTATATAACATTAAAAAAGAATTGTGCAAATTTTGTACTACCTTAAATATAAAAAAGAAACACACGCGCAGTCGAGTAAACCGAATTCCGTTGAGGATGTCTGTCAAAACTGAACGAGAAGTTTGTTTCCGCGATAAAACTGTTGGAAAAGTGCCCAGTTACAAAATCTGCACGAAAAAATGCCCTTGCCAACTCTCTCTGGCCAAGATGTTCGCCAGTGAAAATATACGATTTATTTAAACGCTTATGATTCCTTCTCTTTATATTCAAACGGCGCGATTGTTTTCAATAAGAGTTACTCGCTTTTTACTCGAAAACAATAATATATAACATCAATTAAACATTTACGATCTTACTCTCACATCGATCCTCATATTCAAATAAGACATTGACATCAGGTTCTCCTAAATTTCGTCGTATAAAAACAGCTTTAATTAAGTTTTAGTATTTTATTAAACGTAGAATATTTACGACTTTATTTTAGTATCATATCTATAATTATAGTGAATATAACACGTTAAAAAAAACCGTAGAAAAGTATTGAAACTTGACTTGAGGCGGTACTTGCGTATGAAACGATTTTGAGGATAATAATTTCTTCTAAATTTGCATAAACCTCCGCCTTTATCGAACACCAGAAAAAATTTGCGTGCGATAAAAACATATTGCACACAATTGTGTGTAAAATTTTAATAAGCTTCACCGTATGATAATCGCTATATATATATATATTTTTTTTTTTTTTAATCACAATTTTTTTGCAGTTTATTCTCATGAAAGCCGATGTGTTATACACATATAGAATTTTTATAATATTGAATATTTCAATTTTTATAGACGGTACACTTTTTTTCGACGTATATATTAACAGAAACTTGTTTGTTACATATAATAAAATATACTTGTGCTAAATTTTGAGAAGCTTTTCACAATCTATAGAAGTCAAGATATGTTTAGCGTTGCAAATCACAATATTCAACACGTGCTCTCAACTCAACATATTTATTTCGTTCGTTCATCTAATCTTTTTTCTGAATGTATACGTGCAGAATATACTGAGATATTTCCCACCAATTATATATATACACGGAGAGAAAAAGTCCGAGAAAAATGACAATGCTCTGTCTCTATAAAACTTGTGCAAACGACATGTATAGGAAATTTTCTGAAAAATCTTGGAAAAATTGGTCTAAAGCGTTAGAATTTTTACCATGCAGCACGGTAAAATTTCCTATTTTTCTCTCCGTGTATATATATGTACAAAATTTATATTTTCCTACACTACTTTTGTTATTAATTCTTAGATATTTCATGAGTATATATTCATATTAAAATTGGATAAATGTGTGAATTTGAAATTTAATGCAAAAATTTGAAATTCGCATTATTATAGAGTCTCATCGAAAGTTTTCCACAAATTCGCTCACCTGGTCGTAAATTCCGTGCTGCATGACGCAGGCACGTGTTATTTTGCGGACGAAGCAATAATCGAGTCGAGGAAACAAGGCTCGGGAAACACGTCGTCTCGATATGAAAAAATAAAAAAATGAAAATAAAAAAAAAACGTATGAATAACTCGAGGACAATAATGTCGCTCGAAAGTGTGAACAAAAATGTTCTTTCTCGCTATACTGTATATAATATGCTACAGTGACGTGTTGCTTTCTATAACGCACTCGCTCATCCGCATTTGATTTTTTGACCAAACCTTACTAATATATAAAATGCTGTGAATGTTTGTTAATATATAAAATAATATATAAAATACTAATATATACTAATATATAAAATATAAATGCTGTGAATGTTTGTTACACTTGGAATCGCGCAAAAATGGCTGCACCGATTTGAATGAAACTTGACATAGAGATAGGTTACATTAGCGTGGATTTGAAATAAGCTCTACTTTATTTTTAATTCATCACGACCCAATGGCGCTGCGCAGGATATGAAATTCTATATATAGTTAATGGATTTAAATAAGTATATTTTTATAAATATATGGGCACAAAAATATAGTGGGACAATTTCAGGTAACTTTAAATCGCAAAGCCTGTCAGTCACGCGTTACAAAATATACGAGGATGCGTCCTCGCATCGTGAGCAAAAAGAATGGAAATAATAAAAGAATACTGATAATAACAATAATACAATGGTTAAATTTATTCGGTCAATTGTCGATGGGGGGAATCGAGTCATCGGGAAGTATATTATTTTTGTTTACGTGTACTCCAAGTACACGAGAGTCAAGGACGAGGTAATATTTTCATTTGTCATCCTGTGGAATAAAATATAAACATTTAAGGACTATATTCAACTAGTTTCTATTTAATATGAGAATAATTAGATAATTATTTTGTATGCGCGCCTTATTCCTGAGTTATATGTAAATACTGAATTTTAATGGGTCTTATCGAATAGTTCAAAATTTATCATAGTTAACAACTGTTGAGTCTTAGTGCTCCTTTCCTGAACAGGCATTTTTTTTAAATTATATATTTTGGTAAATTTTTAAAAAAATATATGCATTTTTGTAATAGTGTATACATTTATTATGGATAGTACTTTCAAAACTTTCAACAAAAATTTTTCCAATTTTTATTTTTTCGTTAAGAGCAGTGCCCTTTAGTTGACATTGAATATATGTTAAAGCTGCCAATTGATAGCCTAGCCAAGACACAGTAAATGTTTGCAATAATTCTTTGATAATATTACTTTTTTTCTGACATTATTGACATTATTGATCTTTGAAAAAACCAAGAAAAATGATGATCTGTTCGAAAAGAAGAAACGAATACTAGAACAAAATATTTGGAGTTTATCCTACGTCGGAGTCACATCGTGATGTATTATGTATATTTCTATCTGTCATGAGCAAAAAATTCGAGTGGGTTAATTGCCCAACGCATACTTGACAGGTATATAGACAGTCCTACGGGTGTATTTTCCGCGTTTACCTTATGAAAGAACCTTCGAGGACGTAATTTTTTTTTTTCATTTCCCAATAGCTCGATAATTTTGATTGCGCTTGACGGATGATCCATGGACATTTTTCTGTCAAACGAAATTTTACTTGCTCGTTACGTCAACCTATATATTTATCCATTATTTAACATACATCTTTCATTTTATGCCACCTCTTAACACAAAGTAATTATTTACGTTGAGCAATTGGTATATGTCCAATTAAAAATGTACACGAATTGTAAAAAAAAGAAGAAGAATTGTAAGAGAAGAAATACGCAAAATTGTTCATTATACATATACGAAGAAAAAAGAAATAATTCGTTTGAGCTCAAGAACATCGTGAACAAATATAGTATATACATTTGTTCTTTAAACTCGGCAAGATTTAACGAAGACGAGAGTTTTGTCTCACTCATCTGCAGAGGCAAGAGGAAAAGAGAGAGAGAGAGTCCAGTCCAGTTATATACTATATCTCCTGCTTCCTCTACATATAGCCTCTCTCCCCTCTCCCCCCCCCTCTCTCTCTCTCTCTCTCTATCAGTCGATATTCGAATTTATTCGCATGGTCGTGAGAAAATGAATCATATAAATAATAAAATAGAAAGGTTTTGTGAGAAAAAAAACGTGTGGGGAATATCTATTTTGCTAAAAAAACTCGAAAATTCGTCAATTTGTACATAAAAAATATTGATATTTTAATGGAAATGAGATAAAATAAGACGGATTAATATTTGTTTGTGTATCTATTGATATAATGCGGGAATAATAATAATAAGGTGCGTTAGATACGCGGGCACGGAGCAGGAGAATAAGCGAGTGTTGGTTATTGTGAAAGACGGTAAATGAGCATGCGTGTTGTTGCACATAATATAGCGGTGCCGCGGCGACGGCGGGGGGTTCCTTTCGCGCCGACGGTGCATGAGCGCCCGTGAGACTTTCTAAATGCCGCGCGGCCGATGCGATCGGTCGTATCGCCGGCGGGAGAGCTCGAAAACCTTCCGCGCGGACGCACACGCGTCCCCAAATTATTCGCTCTTTCGCTATACGCGTGCGTGAATTTACGAAATAAATAAATAATTGAGTGAACAAATGCCCCGTTCGGAGAATGCGTATGCGTGGCGAAGGTGTAGAGAGAGAGAGAGAGAGCGAGAGAGAGAGAGAGCGAGACATGTGCCCGGCAATAAGGAATAATAGTAAATAGTCGATAGTACGTATTGTCGTGCGAGTATATTGTCGTGAATACAAACGAGACGATGAGTTGTGGTGCGAGACTATCTTCTCTCTCTCTATCTCTCTCTCTCTCTCTCTCTCTCTCTCTCTCTCTCTCTCTCTCGGCGTGCGAGAAACGATTAAAATATTCGCCGACACGTACCATCAGACTCGAGAGCACACACACGCACTATATATATATTTATTTATATATAGAGTCAACTCCAATTAAAGTAGAACGCTTTGACTATGTGCATTTTTCATGCTAATAAATAACAGATTTTTAAACTATACAATTCGCGGACATATTATTTTACTGGACCTGACACTCAATTGAACTTGTCGAATTGCTGATACGAAATACAGTTTTTCGGTAACGAACTACATTGCACTTTATTATACTGGCTTACTAATTCCAAATTGAATCGAAAATCCCGGAAGAATCAAGACCGTGTGTTTGGTTTTTGGTCATCTCGACATCATCTATCAATCGCGCACCATAGTCGAGGTATTCTCGAAAATTTGACATTTTTTTCAACTTGTTATGCTCGACCGATGAACTTTCTCTCTTTTTTTTATGCTTACGATCACCGAGAAGTATTCAGATGATATATTTGTCCACGCCCCGAGCGACTCGTTCGTTAAATATACTTGAAACATACATATACATATTGAGACAAAAACGTGTTCCTCATGCGTGTTTGAGGTCCTCCGCATCCCCGGCGGAATTTATCGAGAATCGAAAATAGGAAGATGTCCAAATTTCGAGTGGCGATTATATATATTTTCGTCTCCTCGACGCGAAATCGACTTCATAATGGGTAATTCCTGATAATTTTGGCAAGTCGAAATAAATATGATTTAACATCAAGCCCATTATTTCCAAAGCAGCACGTTGATTTTTTTTTTTTCATGAAAAGAAATTGAAGATGAGTAAAACTTTTTATTCTCTATAAATGTATGTACTGCTGATGGTGATAAAAGTTTATTGATATCCAGTTAATTATAATATTTGAAGTAATTGTATAATAATAAAAATCTCTCTCGTAGGGAGCCTTGAAAAATCTGAAAAATGTCTAATCTTCTCGCCGAACCTCGTCCTTTTTTTTCGTTAATAGTCCGCCTCCGAATAACTTATTTTACCACTCATCGTATAGCAATTATATTGCCGGTTGGGAAAAACCCGCCGAGAACATATACCTCTGTTCGCACCCTTAATCTTCCTAATATAATCATAAAAATTACGTTTACAACTCGAACAAAAATTCTGTCTTCACGGAGAAATAATAAAGAATAATAATGGTCCCAAAAGAATAACGATGCTATATGCACGCATCAACTGCGTACATAATAGAAAATTTAATCAGCAATAATTTCCTATTATATATGAGGTGTATATCATTTTTCTTCTGTCGTATAATAAGTTGGAGCGATTTGACAAAATGACAATAATAAAGAGTTTGTGAGGGGGACTGAGTCATGAAGTGAGGGAATGAAAAACACGTTATATGGTCATCGAAATGACAATATTATTATTCGGAAGAATATTATATCAACATTTGCCGAACGTTTCATTTTCTGTCACGTTACGAGAAAGAGTCGAGAAAAAAATGTCTTCGAGACGGTCGAGTGTGACGCGCGAGGATCACGATTTATGCCCGCGGTTATTTTAACAATTTTTATTCTCTCATTGCTCTCCTCCTTATTTATTCTCATTTGAGAACTATTCTGTTACGCGCCTCAACTAATTACCGTTCCGGCTCGGTCAAAGCAAATCGGCCAAACGCATTATATATACAATATATTTACATCAATACAAATGACTATATAATTATAAATATATGTAAACACCTATTCAAGTAAAAAAAAGTTTACCTTGGACTTTTGCTCTCTCTCTCTCTCTCTCTCTCACTCTCTCACTCTCTCAAAAATATCAACTAGCGATATATTTTCTTTCTCTTGATGAAATCTACTTTATTGTGATGGGTGATTCTTAAAGTTTTTTGCAAGACGAAGCGAATGGCGCAAGAATTACGTTAATTCATCAATTTTTCAAAAAGTTATGATCCCTTGAAGATTTTTGAAAAAATGGAAAAAATTCGCAAAATTTTTCGAATTTTTTTTTATCGATTTTAAGACCTTATTCGATCGGAAATTTCCCGTAGATAACGAAAATGCTACTTATTCGGGGTTCGCAAAATTTTTCGAATTTTTTTTTATCGATTTTAAGACCTTATTCGATCGGAAATTTCCCGTAGATAACGAAAATGCTACTTATTCGGGGCGCAATTCACGAATTCATATTGAATGAGCAAAAAAACTGACTTTTGGATCAGTTTTTTCAATTTTTCGATATGAATTCGTGAATTGCGCCCCGAATAAGTAGCATTTTCATTATCTACGGGAAATTTCCGATCGAATAAGGTCTTAAAATCGAAAAAAAAAAATTTCAAAATTTTTGCGAATTTTTTAAGGTATACCCCTTTCCATTTTTTCAAAAATCTTCAAGGGGTCATAACTTTTAGAAAAATTGATGGATTGACGTGATTCCAACGCCATTCGCTTTGTTTTGCAAAAATCTTTAAAAATCACCCTTAATAAAGTTGATTTGGTCAAGAGAAAGAAAAGATATCGCAAATTAAAATTTTCATGTGTCTACGAGACCCCGTGTGACCCCAGACAGAATTCACAAAATTAAAAACAACATTTTTTTTCGATTTCATGAGCTTATTCGATCGGAAATTTCCTGCAGATAACGAAAATGCTACTTATTCGGGGCGCAATTCACGAATTCATATTGAAAAATTGAAAAAACTGATCCAAAAGTCAGTTTTTTGGCTCATTCAATATGAATTCGATCCAAAAGTCAGTTTTTTGGCTCATTCAATATGAATTCTTGAATTTCTCCCCGAATAATTATCATTTTCGTTATCTACGGGAAATTTCCGATCGAATATACTCTCTAAAAAAATTTCAAGAAATTTGGCGAGTTACACTGGGTCTCTTGGACTCAGGAAAATTTCAATTGGCGATATCTTTTTTTTTCTCTTGATGAAATAAATTTTGATTTTTAAAGATTTTTACAAAACGAAGTGAATGGCGTAGGAATTATGTTAATTCATCAAATTTGATAAAAGTTATCACTTCTTGATTTTTGAAAAAGTGGAAAAGATAACGAAAATGTTAATTATTCAGGGCGGGATCCAAGAATTCATCTTTAAAAATCGAAAAAACTGACTTTTCGATCAGTGTTTTGTATTTTGCAATATAAATTTTTAGTATGCGTCCCAAATAATAATCATTGTCGTTATCTACAGGAAATTTCCGATAAAATAGGCTCTTAAAATGCAAAAAAAAAATTTTTTTAAGAAATTTAGCGAATCACACTGGGTCTCGTAGACCCATGAAAATTTCAATTTGCGATATCTTACCTTTCTTTTGACGAAATCAGCTTAATTGGATGATTCACAGAGACGATGCGAATCTCTCTAATTTTCTGCTCAATATATGTTCCGTGGGTCTTTTGCACTTTATTTACTACTTTATTCACCACACCATATACAAATCTCAATATTTTTTCGATTTTTTAAAAATCAAGTTAAAATCGGACCATCGAATATTATATGGGTAAATAAAAATATGTAGGATAAAACCGCTATTAAAAAACTGTTGGTGCAAATTTAAAAGACTGCATTCGTTTAATGCAACGGAAATTATATATCTATATATATGTAAAATAAAATAACGGGATCGAGATTATTTGCATCAATTGCAGAGCACTTTCATCCACACCGACATTTTTTTCAAGAAATGATATTATAAAATAAAACCCCTAAACAATATTCACTTTTCGTATGATTGAAAATAATCGGAACTGAGAATCATCAATTGAACTTGTCGAATTGCTATAGAGGAAATATTTTTCGGTAACGCGAACTACCTGCTGACGAGACCCGCGACACGTATTACCCCGACACTTTACACTGGCCAACTGATTCCAAATTTCGTCATAAAACCGAACAATTAAGGGCTTAATGGGTTTTTCACTCGACCTCGACCGATCACCATGGAAACCTTAATGACCGAGGGATTAACGAACATTTGAAAATTTTTTTTCCTCGTTACGCGAAATTTTTTAAATATAGTATATGATAGGATATACGATATAGTGTACAATATGAATATGCACATAAAGTGTATTAAATAGAGTTTTTAATATTGTCAATCTAATATCTATATTGAAACATAAAAGTTATTAGTTGTTTTCTCAATTAAAAAACTTGATATGGACGAATAAGTTGTTTGATACAAATGTGCTTGCGTAGCTATCGCATCAGGTGCTGGGTGGGAACTTTTCCAATTTTCTGATGCCTGATGAAAAAGACGCACGTTTATCTGAAATATTTGACGGACGTCCTGAATATGAATAAAAATACCTTCAATGCTAAAATGAAATAGTTAAACGTGTATGGTATATTATATTCTCTATACAATTGAATAGTATAGTTATATCAAATGGAGACTATACATATGCGAAAGTAAACATTTTCCATAATAAATATGCGATGTGTCCTGCCGTTATGTATAGATAAAGTATGGCCATTTTATTATTACGCAAACCTTGTGGAATCTGTGACATAATTATTGTATAGGCGCATGCCGACGGGGTGCGAGATAAATAAAAGAGAGGTGGACGCGCGCGTTCTCTCTCTCTCTCTCTGCGGAACAATAAAATAATCGCCTTGCGCATTCTCCTCCAAGTATACTACTCATCGGCCAGTTATTAACAGCAGTCGTCTAGTTAATAAATAAACGTGGGTGCGCGCGCGTGCATGTGCCAACGGTATATATTGTATATATTATGCACGAACGTGACTCTCGCTGATCGCATTCGATTTGTAGGAGAGAGAGAGAGACCGCGCGCTTATTGCCTGATGCTTGGGCCTGATGCAAAAATATATACTATAAGCGCGGCGCGCGACCGAGCGGAAGAGAGTGAGAGCAAGAGCCATGGATAGAGATAGAAAAGATTCTCTTTCCTACACGTGTTTCTTACCTCAATAAAGCACGAGACGCGCTGTCGGAATTATTAAACCGATCCTGTCACTTTTTCCCTCTGCTTATTCTCTTTTATCTCTCTCTCTCTCTCTCTTATTCTCTCATACTGCGAGATACATTTTTTTAAATATTTTACACTATATAGCATGAAATTTTTGTTAATAAAGGAAAGATGTCGCAAAGTTGCAATTTTCATGGGTTTGATTTGCATTAAAAATGTTCTTTTTTCTTTATAAAAATTTCGTGCAAAGATAAAATGATAAATTTTATCAAATTCCTGACAGTGTGGGGGGGGGGGGGTTCTCCGAAGCAGGATGAGTGGCGTTACGAAAAGTGTGTGTAATGAGACTCGCGGGGGATCAAGCGTTTTGCTATTGAGAAACGTGTATAATAATGCGGGGACTTCCGGGTTCACTGAATCCTCTCTAATTTCTCCGCATCGACGATCAATAATAAAATAATCTCGAGGCTATATATAGGGCGCGTTCTCTAATATTCGGACAATAATAATCTCGAATTGTATGATGATGATGCGCGTGACGCGAAAAAAATAAGCTCCTCATCGCCTAATCTCATCAGTTTTTTCAACAAACCGATTACAATGTGTATATGTTGACAAAAATCATCGTGGAAGATTTCCGTATTTTTCAATCCAAGAGTTTTCTCTTCGTTATTGAACAAATAAACAAATGCCGATGAATAAAGCAGGCGTATTAATCGGAGCAGAACGGTGAGCCGGTAACACCGAAAATAAAAACACAATAATTCGATCGAACAATAATCGATCAAAGTGGAAAATTATTATTTTAGCGCGCAACACACGTGTGTACATCCCACGATGATTCATCGTAATTATTTTTTCAATTATACATATGCCCGCGCAACCAAGAGGAATCGTGTTTTATAACCGAAATAAGTGCCGTACGTTTGGAAAAAAAAAATGCGGAGAGAAAAAACTCGACCCTGATGGAGGAACTTGAAGAGAGAATACGACTGTTTAAATCCCGAGCCTATTTTATCATTTGTGTTTTAAGGACGCGCAGGATGGCTCGAGTTGAAAATAAAACGCGGATGCGATTTAAAAAATCGAGCATTAATAAGGTTTGTTGAAAAAAAACGGAAAATTTTATCACCGCGCAATGCGTATTCCAGTTCTGATTATTGGAATGTTATTAAGAAAAATTCCTTTTCCGCTTTTGTCTCGATATATATATATATATACTATTTGATAAATGATGAAAAAAAAGAGCGAGAAGCAAAAGGTATTCAAGGATTTCGCACGATTTATCCTTCGATCGAGACATCTTCGTGGTCGTCCTTCACCCGGTGTCCCGCTGAATATAAATACGATACAGCGCGCATAAAAATGTCTTTCCATCAATATTGATGGGAATCCTTAAAATTTTTGAAGAATTTTCAAGAATTCGAATGCGTCATCGCCACATTCACTCTTGTCCCTTATTTTCATTATAATATGTCAAAAAAAAACAAACAAACAGACAATAATAATCGTTATATTTTTGAAAGAATATAATTATGGGATAAAAGAATAATAAGTATATACATATGTTTAACAATAAGAAACATTTAATATATACAATATGCTCTTTATTATTGTAGTCATAAAAATCAATTGTAGAGCATATGCGGAAATTTATTTAATATATTAGGTAAATGAACGGTGTTATTCTTATTAAAGTTGACAGCTGATGTGCGTATATGCGCGTATATAGAAAATTTGCGTTAAAATTCACAAAGACGATCGCATGAATATGAGATATATTTTTAGCGGCGCACGTCCTAGTATATAATATATAGTATATGCATATATATATATACGAATACAATAACGAGCTGTGTCGAGTGCGGAATACGAGAGGAATCGAACGGATTCTCGAGTGATTCTGGCTCACCTTGTGGTCACGAGCGGAACGGGCGTGTATTATACAAAAGCAGCGCCCGACGCGCGCGTGCTTCAGCCTATCATATACATATACAATAATATACAGCGAGCCTCTCGATCGCGCGGAGAACGTTCCCGCGCCGCGATTATGACCTTTCTTCTCTTTCTCTGCTCCCTGCTCCCGCGATAATAAAATAAGCCGCCGTTGTAATACTATATACGTATATACATTTCAATTGTGAAAGAGGATCCCCGAAAAATTGAACCAAAATGATGAATAAAATATAAGAATCGCAAATTCATTATCTCGATTTATGATTTATCGTGAAAAGCAGGCGATGATGATTATTTATTATATTGGAGCGCTAGTTATTGCGAATGGTATATTATTATGCGGGGGGAGGAGGGGGTGGGGATTGATGAAAAAGTGTGCTTGGACGAGCTCATCGGAATGCTGATAATACCGAAATTTGTGTGAAGCCAAGTAAGCCAAGGCCTAACAGCACGACGATGCGAGTGCGTCTCTTATTTCGCACGGGTGCGCTTTCACTGCTCGAACCTGAGGAATAATAAAATAATACCGCATCCGATCGATTACCGCGATCAGCGCACACCTCGCGGCGGAGGACGCGCGACGCCTATCCTCATCCCGCATTATATATTTTATTGTATACGCGCATATTTATATTTAACAATTGATCCATTCATTTAATATCAAAAATAACTCATCATATCCACTATTTTATACCGCGAGAATAATAAATAACCCGCCCATGCGTTAATCGCTCTCGTACGAACTGCGATATGTCCGCATGCATTTTATTATCTATATACATTAAGCGCGCATCATCATCAGTATATATGCTTCAAAAATTCCTTCATTCGTTTTATAAAAAACTTTCTTCGCATTTTTTATATACACTTTTATTTTCCATATACATCAACATTTTAATCATAATCCATTATTGTTTTATCTCTGCTTTTTAATATATTTCTTTTTTTTTTAATTTTTATATGTAATTATGATGATATGGAAATGGCTATTGCGTGTTTAACACGAAATAAGAATTTCCAGAAAATTGCAACAAAAGATGCATCATTTTTTGTAGAAATTCTCGCGCCGCCGTGCGTATATATATATATAATATAAAAAGCAGATAATAAACTTTTGGCTTTTGCACATGCGGCGGAGGAGCGAATGAACCGTTCGACTCACGTGTCCCTGCGCGTATATATGTATATACATATAGTAACACACGCATATACATACTATATAGAGGCAATAATGCGTACACGATGAGTATGTGCGCTCACGTATAATGGGAAAGAGAGGCGCAATCGGCGGGGGCTAATAATCGCGTTCGATAAGCCATTGCTTGATGAGTCAGAACTCTCGGCTTTACAGTCCGGCCGCCATACCTATTTTATAATGTAGTATATGCGCGCCTATACTAAAGAATATATCGTCGAAATTGCATCGATGCGTCTGATGCATGCTAGTTTCTATTTTCAAACGATGCTATAGGGTTTCATCTATATAACATAATTTACATTATCTCTGCTGCTCATTACTTAAAAAATTAATACTTCAATTAAATAAATAAATCCAATTCTATTTAAAGTACATATATGCAAAAAAAAGAACAATTAGATTAAAAATAAAGTAAGATTAAACTTATCGTTTAATTATTTATCACTCCGGTCATACATGTGCCAATATTTTTCGTCTCTCGTGTATAAACATTTTTGTTTAATATTTGATTATTATTTTTTTTCATGCAAACATGTATGTATTTTTAGTAGCATTAAACTGGGTCTTAGAACAAAATTTCCTTATAGACATCCTAATATTCGAAAAAAAAACGCGGTTCGATTGATTCTGCTGGAAAAAGTATAATTATATTGAATCACGTGAAAATGGGCGATTTCAAAGAGGGGCAGCGGAAGGTTCAATTTTCATTTAATGCAAATTTACAAATTTTCCATACGAATAAGCAGTGCTAAATATTCTCAGCAACTTTATAGAGGTAAAACGATTTCAAATTTGGCACGGCACTTTTTCATATGCTTATAAGAACAATAAACCATCAAGAATTTATTATATTCTCATATTTTTTAAAATATCTCCCATACAATTTTAAAATACGATTAAAGGGAAAAATTGGAACTTTTGCCTTATTATTATTATCATCATAATCGCGTTATTTGCAATATGTGGACAATTTTGAATAGAAAGTGTCGTACTTGTGCAGTATCGTTACCGTCTGCAGCGGCGAGAAACTCGCCTCCGGCTAATAGTGACTGGCGCGGAGAGTCACATACATCAGCGTGAAACCAGAAACAGAGAGAGAGAAAGAGAGAGAGAGAGAGAGAGAGGCCTTTAGCAGCAGCGAAGGCGCGAGGTGGCTGGCACGCTTCGCATACGCAAAAGGTTTTGCCCATTTTTTTTTCCTCTTATCGCCGTTTTTTTCTCTTTATTCCGATTGATGACTCGGTCAATCCGCGATGGTCATTACTCCGGGCGCGAGACAGCAGGCGACATTTTTTCCAAACTTCGTAACGTTTTCCTTCTATTTATATATATATATATATTATATATATTACTTGGACACGATAAATTATTTTTCGGACGTTCGCATTCGTGTAACTCGTTTGAATGGGATCCTCTTGAAATAGCCCGGGAAGTAATAATAATAAAAAAATCGATCAATTTGTCGTTCCCGCGCAAATTGATCGTCAATAACGCAGTATACGTGAGCCCGTGTCCCTCATATTTTCAACGACCAAAAACACGCACGTTTTATTCTCAAATAAATAATATAGTATCCTCTCTCTTTATGCCTCTTTATTATTTCGCGTCCGCTGATTCACTATATCGCGCGGTGTTTTTTTACTTATGCCGCCGCCGGGGCTTTATCTTCGCATGACATAATTATTTTTCCCCAAATATATATGTTTTCAATTCTTACTCGGAATAAACGAGAAAGTATATGCTAATAAATAATGCGGTAATTAATTTAACTAAAGAATAATAATATATCAACGCGATTAATTGGAAATTTGTAGTTCAGAAACAGAGCGCAGTTTTATAACTCGCTCTCTGTTGTTTTCTCTCGAGACGGAATTATTATTGCGTATATATATTTTATCGGCATTGACCTCATGGACTTTTGTACTTTGGAGAAATGAGTTTTCCCAATTATCAGATTTATTGTACAAATATAACAGACAAACGAAAAAGGATGTTTCCTTCCCTCCCCCCCCCCAACCCCAAGCCCAACCCCCTCCTCCTCCTTCTCTCTCTCTCTCTCTCTCTCTCTCTCCTTCTGCGACTCTGTTTCTCTTATTCTGGCTCTTTTGTAAGAATCGTGACACAAATTCCAGCTCAGCAAAGTCCAAAATCGTCACTTCAATTTTCTACGTAACCGCAACTATATATATATGTATATGTATATGCGTAAGCTGCGCGGGTAACAATAAAGGCCATCACTTTTTGTCCCTCTCTCTACTTCATTCTGAGAGTCTCTTGCTCGGTTTCGCACCGTCTCCGTCGACAAATCGTATGCGCGTTACTCGGTCGCAATATCGGTCATCGTTCTCAAATTCAGCGACAAAATTATTCAGGAAGCGAAAAAATTATATTTCATTTTTCTCATCTCGAGTAAATTAAATCAAAGGTGAAGAGAAGAAAATATTCCATTTTATTTTATTTATTAATATGCCTTGAACATTGGGCAACCAACGTGAACCAAACGTTTTAAAATAATACTATTTCTTGGAAGACTTGCTTAACAATCATAATAATTATACGTATTTTTAGACGGGGAGACAGTGGAAGAAGAAGATGAGAAGAAGAAGAAGAAGAAGAAGAAGAAGAAAATGCGCAATTGTGTATACTACTTGCATGATTCTCTGATATATATATAGATAGTATATATATATATTATAAAATATGCAGTCGAAGAGAAACATTAATTTTTCTTCCTTCCGGACTTTCTTCTCACATGTATTATTTCTTTTGCTAATAATTCTATATACCTCTCTGAGATAATTTTTAACCGATGCAGTTTTAGCGCGCGCAAGAAAAAGATATGAACGATAAAACAATCGGGCCGGCGGAGAAAGGAATAAATTGGTATGACTTTAATGTCGATTCGTGTCTCGATTGCGACAATTAATTTATAGCCCTCAAATTATGAAAGCGCAACGTGTAAATTATTACTTGAAAATTTTTTCTCTTTTTCAGCGATAAAACGCTCGCGGTTTTTACCTCTTTGAACAAAAAATATTGCGAGTACCGCAATATTTAGTTGTAAAGAAGTGTAAAATAAAAATGTTTTTAAGGGCCGAGATGATATTTTGACAAAGAATCCGAGAATCGATTGAAAAAAAGGAAAAACGATTTGAGAAAAGAAAGAAAAAATAAACTTGAATTTCACTGTCACTCGCGAGAATATGACGCGAATACTCGCGGGGTCTGTGATATCATACACGGAGTGCCACGAGCAGTCGTAATCAATGTAAATGCCCGCTCGCTTCGTCATTACTTTAAATCGATAAAAAAAAAGAGTTTCTTTTTACTCGTCAGTGTATAGAAAAATTAATTTAGATGCTGCAGAAAAAGGCGAAATATACTATACGCGCATCAGCAGCGAGGATCCTTATATTTGAGACCGCGCTCATACATATATGAATAATTAATTGAAAAATATAATTAATATATATATCGATACGAATCGATGCGGATAAGTTCAGAGAGGTTATACGTGTGTGTGTGTGTGTATATATATATAATGAAATGGATGAAGATGTGAGACGCGAGAAAATGTGGATTTTGTATTTGGCTTTGAAGAGATGCTGTATGTGGAACAGCTGTTGAATGTTTAATCTGGCGCTTGTGAATGTCGCGTATTGCTCGGGGTTCACCGTCTACGTAGCCGCGACGACGACGACGACGACGAAAAGGTAAAGGAGACCTTGGTATCGAAGATAGGCCGAATGCTCGGGCGCAGTGACGGATTCGATTAATCGCGTACCTCGCACTTTTACGCCCGCATTACCATATTATATGTCCTATTCAAATCAAACATTTTATTTATTATTTTTAACGCATAAATAACATCACGTTATTGCAAGAATAAGTCAGTGGCTTATTCATGTAAGCTTCATTATATATACCTTGTGGAGAAAATTTTCCGTTATTTTTTTATTTAAATTATTCTAGATCATTGAATTTAAACATTTTTTTTCAATAAACATTAAGGAAGTGTTTGGAAAAAAAGTGTAGCGCGATTCAAATGTTCTGAAAATTAAGAGTTTTTGAGTTAAGTATAAAAGAGAAAAAAATTACGTGCAAAGAGTTCGGTATAACTGCTATAGTATAATCAATATAAAAATTGTTTAATTAGAGACTTTCCTAAAGAAATGGCTCGAAACATATATTATATTCTAGAGTTAAAATTTTCAAAACAAAGAGAAATAAGCAGGACTTTGACACACGTTAAATAATCTTATAACTATTTCTAAATATGTATCTCAAATTTGGAGCTTTTGAATATTATTTTTTTTAATTTAGTCAGAATATTGATATACATATAGTACTAATTTTTTTTAGTAATATATTATATGCACAATGAGCCGGATATTCTTTATAGGAAATTCTTGTTGAAAGAACACGTGGTTGACGAATTAATAAGTATTTTTATCTTCATTATTATTAACCATATTTTAATATATAAAATTTCTCAATAAAATAAGAGACACGTGTTATGCAGCAACGCGAGACTGTACCTAAAACGTGCTTTCTATTTTTCCTGATGATGTGAGCAAAGTTCATGTTTGCGGATCGCTGGAAGCGCGGTTATCAACGCAGCAAAAACAATTTGTTCGTTACTTACAATTAATGTATTTTTCTTCTTTTTTCATCGAGTCAAAACGCGGAAGAAAAAAAAGATTCTCGCTCCTCCGAGAGAAAAATATAAAGGAATAAGAAAAAGCAAACGGGGAAATTTGAGCTTAAACGAATAAAAGCAGTATTTTAGTGCATGCGTATATGTAGATATATGGTGGTCCAAGTTCGATGGGGTTGTTCGATGAATATATGTATGTATATGGGAGCGAGTCACGCGCTCGAGAGAGCCAATGGATTTCAATGATTGCGTCTGATGATGATGATGATGAGCCCCGCGGACGCTCTCGCGATATATTAAATTTCGCGGCCCGATCGAAAGGCCAACGACGGATCAATGCATCAAATGGGTGCCGACCAATTTCTGAAAAATACGAGACAAGCACACGGCCAACGGGTGATAATTTATCTTACGGCTCGTAAACTCGAAGGAAAAATACGGAGAATCGTGAGTTCTGTGCATCAAAAGCAGAAAACGAGAGAGAGAGAGAGAGAGAGAGAGACAAATAAATGAGTCAATCTCGCGCGTTTCCGCGCATCGACTAAGACAATAAATTGCTGATGCTCATCGCAAATATAATATATAGTAATAAAAATAAAAGAATATAGGACGGGGAGACTCGGACGCGAAAAATGCGGCCTATATACCGCATATATAGCGAGTGAATAGGAGCGAAATAAATGCGAAGCAAAGCGCGGCAAAGCCTTCTGCGTGCGTGCGTGCGTGCGCATGTGTTTTGTGACAATTATACTGATTAGCGCGGTGAGAGGAAAATTATTTTTATTTCTTCTCTCCTCAAAACAACGTGCGACTTACGTGCGCATGGCTCATCGGCGCATTCGCTCGACCGAGCCAACATATTCTCTTCTTTTTTTTCTGCACCCCGCCGGTAAATAATTCCATTTCATATATATATACATATTATTAATATGTATATATACGCGCATACTCAGACTTAACGATAATATATATTCTACGATACGCCGCCGTTCTACAACAGAGCGAAATGCTGAATCTTTTGCTGATGATGCGGGAGAACACGCGAGATCTTAAATAAACAAACATATACATACAAACTTTCTCATACCCATTAAGGTAGGAGTCGCGTAAAATCGTTTGAGACAGAATTTCTTAAAAATTTGCACAAATTTTCTTTGAGGTCGTGTCGAAATGTATGCTAAATTTTATGAAGCTTCACCACCTAGTTATCGAGATATTAATTGTTAAAAGTCGTCACATTTTTCAATCTCTCATAAGAGCCCATGTTAAAAGTGGCAATTTTTAAAAATAAATATCTCGTTAACCACATGGTGAAGCCTCTTTAAATTTTGCACTCATGTTAAT
>JAPYYW010004416.1:0-11407 GCA_030522545.1 Cremastinae sp. A BG-2022a
CTAGTATTTTTTAAAATTCCTAAAATTTTAATCAAATTTTTACATCAAATAAATAATTTATAAAAATTTGATAGAATTGTCAGTATATTGCAATGGCTTAGAAGAATGTACGTAGAAACTCGTCCCTCGAGTATTTTTTTAAAATTCCTAAAATTTTAATCAAATTTTTACATCAAATAAATAATTTATAAAAATTTGATAAAATTTTCAGTATATTGCAATGGCTTCGAAGAATATACGTGGAAACGTAAATTTTTAATGTTTAATAAATAATTTGTAAAAATTTGATAGAATTTTCAGCATATATTGCAATGGCTACGAAGAATGTACGTGAAAACTCGTCCCTCGATAACTGTACACGCGAACGAACAATCGAATATACTCACGTGTTTTTATGCGTGTTTAAATCCGTAAAGGATGTAGCTTGGACCTTCGGGTGACGCACACTCGCGTCACCCGAGTGAAAATGAATGATAAAAAAGCGCTAATTGAGTAATTAAAAATACCGGAGTGACCTAACCTCAATCGTAAATTAAGGTTACATACAACGGTAAATTTCAATTTTTTTTGTATCTTTATCTCACCTCCATTATTACTTCAATTTTTTAACGATATTTTAATTTTTTTTTAAATTTACTCCTCATAAATTTTCCTATTTTCGTAATAAATGTCTCATGATGGATATTTTCAATAAAAATTGTCAGTAGGAAAAATTCGATTTCAATTACAATGAAAAATAATCAATTTTTCCTTATATATGTTTTCGTAAAAAAATTGACCCCACGCTTATGTTTTATCGTACATGCTTTTTTCCTTGTTTGCTTTCCATATCGATTTTCCTCTTGGTTTTTTCCTGTAATATTTTTAATTTTTTTAAATTCTCGTTATTTTTTCGTAAATTTTTCGTCTCAGATTTTCTCATGTATTTCTATCTCTTCTAGTTCTACAATTTTTTTTTTCGTCTTTTTATCTTCCTTCAGTTGTTTTTTTCGTAGTTTTTTCCACAAGTTTTTTTTTTCGTTCTCCATCGGACTCGATTACTGGCCTGAATTATTTTTTTTCTCTTTCGAGCATCGCGGTAACCACGGATCGTGGCAAGGTCACGAGCGTGCAGGAAATACGAGTAGAGTGCGATGCAGAGGCCAGGGTAGGGAGGCGAGAGTAGTTTGCTCTGTTCAATTTGAGCGGACGATGGTGGGCAGAGGTGGGGAAACCGTCGCTCGTGCAAGAGTCGTGAATATTTTCCTCAGATCCTTCTCTTCGAGTTTCTAACGTTATAGAATGAATTCCAGTGGATAATCTGTCAATATATTGATATACCATTTATTTATAATTCTTAAAAACTAAAAAAAGGTCAAACAAGATGATGAGTAATTAAATCCAAAACAACAGTAATTAAATCCAAAACAACATCAATTATATTATAATGCATAATTGATTAATATTATTATTAATACTATTATTAATATTATTAATATTAATATTATTAATATTATCATTAATATCATCATAATTGATTAATATAATCATTCATGTATTATCCTAAAAAATGTAGGAAAAAGTAAAAATAACAAGATTGCTGGCTTTGACAGTTATATTGTATAGAAATTACTGAATTATATTTAAAACTGAATCTAACGTGATAAATAGTTTACTTATAGGCTGGACAATTGTATGGGAAAATATAAGTTACATAACAGTAAATAAAGATTAGTGATTTACTCAGGGACTGGACAATTGTGTAGAAAAGTACAAATTACGTAATAATTAATCATTGAAACTGATATAACCAATAGATCATCAATTACATCATTCTAAAATGACATAAGTTTGACATAGATAAAATAAAAAATCAAAATTTCGTTCAAAAATGAATCGACAAATTGAATTCGTTGGGCTATCTTGGCTCTCTCGACTCGTAAAAAATGCAAAAAATCACTAAGAACACCTGCTTATATGTATTCTTAGGCTTGCTAATCCCAACGAGAGACGCGCCAACTGTGCGCCGCGTAGCGGCGAGAACGCGAAGTATATCGCTCCGTTCGCGCTGACGCAGCATCGAGTGAATTTTTTATCTCGCAAACGCCCTCAAATTCCCATAAAAACTCACGAACAAGAAAATATCTTACAAAATTGAAAATAAACACTCGATTACCAGATAATCTGGACCCAAAATCACTACTAATATAACCTAAAAAAACCGTTTTTCCCGGAGTCAACGAGCGATCGTAAAAAAACATTGTGCAAATCTCAGGAGATACGAAACGTCAGTCGTGGCTTCGCCGGAATTGCATAAAACTAACGAATTCTGACAAAACTTCGAAACGAACGACCTGAAAATCAAAATTGACGCCGGGAACGCGAGCGCTGTCGGCAACCTGTTGGTCCCGTCGTCGCGATCGATTTCGTGATTATTTCGGATCGTCTTTGAACGGTCCACGAACCTTTTTTTCTCTCTTTTCCTTGAACACGCATACTTTTTTTTTCTCGGTCTTGCGTCAGCCGGTGACGATTGGAAATGAATCCGTGCCTTCTGCGGTGCGAGGCGGGGGGAGAGAATCACCTTCCAGTGGTACCCCTGACCTTAAACGGTTCCCCCTCCACCGCCTCGACCGTTGGCTCACTTCGCTCGTTCCCGCGGCGAGAATTGCACAACAGTCCTGCCAACGTTTCGAAATGTTGCGCGATGTGTCGGCGCGTCGCGATGCGCGCGCATCCGTTCCACGAGCTCGCGATAAATATACAGGGTGTCCTAAAAATAACGTCTCGGAGTGACATGGAGGTAGTTTAGCTTTAAAGATCTGTCAGATAAAATAAATATGACCTTAGTAAAAGTTTCTTAGTTTTGGAGATATAGTCATAATTACAATTTTAACTTTGACAATTAGCCATGGAAAAAAAATTGACTAAAGTAAATTGAACATTTATTTTTTTAAATACTTATTTCAGATCTAGAAATAGTAATAACACTTACATGACAATTTTGCAAAAATTTAGACATTGTCATTTTTATCATTAAGGGTTTCTCTTAAGCCGGATTCTGTTATAAAGTTATAAGATTTTAATAATTTACTAAATTAATGTTAATAAGTTAATAAATTAAAAAATGATTATGGTTTTTAAAAAGTACAGAGATACTTAAAAAAAATAAAAAGCAGAATTAAAAACAGTCCCGACGGTCTAAAATCGTCAACATCATGGAGCGTCATTTTTTTTCTCTCTTCTTCTTGAATCGAATTTAGCGATGAATCATCGATGTGTCCATTCATCCATATCTTTTTTCGGTATTACTTTTTCATCTTTTTTTTCTCTCGCTCTTTTTCGTCATCGTTTCACGCGCTCGTTGCAAAACTGGAGTTTCAAAACGATTCCCTCGATCCGATTTTTCTTCCCTCTCGGTTCAGGGGCTTCTCGTTTCTCCGATCTTTCAATATTCTTACATCGTTGTTATTTGACTTTTAAATAATTCTTCTTTGGGTTTTATTATTTTTTGAATTTTTTTCAAAATATTGTGCCTTATTTTCCATTATATTTAACGCATAATTTATTATATTTTTATTATAAAGTTACAAAATTTTTAATTTATATGTCGTTTGTTTACATTTCTAAATATATTTGACGTATATTTTTAACGTGGAGTAGTATTTTAAGTGAAATCTGTTTCGAAACATCAGATAAAAAAATGACAAATTTGTCACCATTTTTCAAATTACTCCAATTGACTGATAAATTCTTTTGTGATAATACGAAACAAATTATAAGATTCTTGGAGAGTTATTGGAAATTTACATTTTGCCCGAAGCTCTCCCAGAACGTGAATACGAATAATACGAATTACTCGAAATCTTTTTTGTAAAAACTTTATTAAATAATGACGAAGGGAGTAATTATTAAAAAAAATATAAATTATGAAAGTTTGTTTAATTTTTGATATTTTGTTCTTAGTTTTATTGAGTGATTTAAGAATTATTAAACTCCACAGTTGCAGAGATCTAACATTGCTTTTTATCGAGTATTCGTAAAATTCCACTGAATATAATTTTTAAAATATGAGATTTTTGTGAATTTTTTATTATTAGTAGTAGTGTTCATTTCGTAATAGACAGTAATTTGAAACCATTATACTAAAAATTTTTATTTTAATTGTTTAAACAATAAAAAATTTAAATTATTGTTAAAATATGCTCAAGTTACTAATTGATAGTTAAGACTCAAAAAATTGACAACTTTTTAGCAAAAATCAGAGTCTCAATTTGACGAACTTAACGTTAAAAATGTACTTTTTGCTGGAATGTCGGAATTTTCATGCAACGACGATTGATAATTATTCAACATTCTGAGAATATTTTTTTCTTTGTCTTTTTTTACAGTTTCCCATCGATAGCGTAACTCGACGACACTTATCAGCAGCAGCATGACGAATCTTCGTCCCAAGCTTCAAGTCCGTCCAAGCGCGTTAAACGAGTGATATAATTCTTAAGAGATAATAATATTTAAAAAGGAAAATAAGCGCAAAGGGGAGAAACAATTTTTACAACTGAATTACTGGAGTTACCTGTGAATCCTTGAGGAGTTAACAAACAAACGGGATCAAAGTGTACAAAGAAGTTTGTCTAGCTTTTAAACAAATGAGTAAAAAAACAAAAAACAAAAGCGAGTGTCGAATTAACGAGATACGAGATCTCAAAGCGGTGGAGGAGATAATTTCTAAATGAGAGATAAGCACGCACAAAGAGAAACCAGCAGAGTGTTCCGATTTTCACGAGGCTCCGAGAACGTTCGTCCTCCATTTTCTAGTCTCAACTCGTGGATATCAAATAATGAAATAAAAATAATAAAAATAAAATATAAAAAACAAAAAACATAACGAAATAAACAAAAAAGTAAAAAACAAACAGTCTTTTTTACGAAATACAAAAGTAAAGGTAACGTTACGCGAGTTGCAATTATGAGATTGTTAAATCGCCATCAGCACCCTCTATTGCAAGTAACGCGAACGAACAATGGAAAGTTCCTGGTCAGCCCGAACGGGCAGCAAGATAACGGAAATAATCAGCAGGGACAGCAGCAGCAACGCTCGTTGCCGCACTCGCCGAGCTACGACGAGGCCGGTGGCGCCACCGTCGCGTCACCAAATTCCGTTTTTCCCGGCTCGGAGATCGCCGTTGCCACCCTGCCATGCCATGCCCACCAGAACCATCACCAGGCTCCCACGATACTCGGTGACAGATTTATTCTGCTTGGACCGACCGAAGGTAGCGCCCTCTACCGATGCGTCGATGTACAAACCGGTCAACATCTTGTCGCCAAGGTCAGTCTCGATCGGTATCAATGTCATTCGGGCGCGCGATCCAATAGTTAGGGTTGTAAAAAACTGAAATATTACTAAAAAAAAAACCCAAAAAAACTGTTATTGGGATTAGTTTTTTGAATTTTCCATCATGATTTCTTGAAAGGTGTGCGGAATAATTGTCATTTTCGTTATCTACGGACAATTTCCGATCAAATAGACTCGTGAAATGAAAAAAAAGTGTATATAAATATTTTGCGAATTTTTGAAGGGGTAATTCATATAACTGATTTAAAAATCAGTTTTTTGGCTTGTTCAATATGATTTCTTGGATTGCGCCTCGAAGAAGTAGCATTTTTGTTATCTACGGGAAATTCCCGATGAAATAGCCTCTTAAAATCGAAATTAGAAAATTAAAAAAAATTTTGCGAATTTTTGAAGGGGTGATTCATAAAACTGATCCAAAAATGAATTTTTTGGCTTGTTCAATATGAATTTTTGGATTGCGCTCCGAATAAGTAGCATTTTCCTTATCTAATTAGATATTTCTAAATTCTAATTTTTAATTAGATAAATATCAATAATTGATATATTAACATAATTCCTGCGTCATCTGCTTTGCTTTGCAAAACTCTTTAAAAATCGCTTCTAATAAAGTTGATTTCATCAAGAGAAAGGAAAGATATCGCAAATTGAAATATTCATGTGTTAAGAGATCCAAGTATGAGCAAAAAAGGTTTGATCGAATAAGATCTTGAGTTTGATCGTTCAAATCCTGAAAAATAAAATGAACTACTGGAAAAAGATTTTATATTTAATGTTTCCAGAGAAAAATATAATGGAAAAAGCAAAACTTTCGAAATTCCAAGACCTTAAAAATTGTCTGGGGTTTAGGAAACCCTTGTTCGGGGTGCTATAGGGTTAAGACTTAATTCTATCTTTAAGTATGCTATTCCATACGTACGTAATAGGTCCTCATACGTTCTATTACACATATGCAATATGTTTTATCGTTTGAGGTCGTTTGAGATTATTTTTGATAATATCTCTAAAGTTGCCATTATTGAAGTATAATAAAAAGGAGCTTATTGGCTTAAAATCTACTTAATGACAATTGCTACCGAATAGTTAATTGTTAAAAATAGTGGAATCCTAGTTTATTCTATAATGAATATATTTACAAAAAACTTGACGTTTATAGATGTTGACCATAATAAGTCTTCATACGTGCTATTGCATATATGCAATATGTTCTATTGTTGAAGATTATTTTTGATAATGTCTCTCAAGTTGCCACTATTGAAGAATATTAAAAAGGATATTATTAGTTTAAAAACTACTTAATGACGTTTGCTACCTAATAGTTGATAGTGGAATCGTAATTTATTCCATAATGAAAGTATTTACGGTAAATTTGACGTTTGAAGGTGTTGACCATAATAGGTCCTAATACGTGTTATTGCATATATGCAATATGTCCTTCTGTTCGAGTTTATTTTTGATAACATCTCTAAAGTTGCCATTATTAAAGAATAATAAAAAAATTTCATTGCTTCAAAAACTACTTAATGACGATTGCTACCTAATATTTAATAGTGGAATAGTGGAAGGTGTTGACCATAATAGGTCCTCATACGTGCCATTGCACATATGCAATGTGTTCTATTGAGATTATTTTTGATAATATCTCTAAATTTGCCATTATTGAAGAATAATAAAAAGGAGCTTATTGATTCAAAAACTACTTAATGACGATTGCTACTTAATTAGAAAATAGCAACCTAGTTAGAAAGTTAATAGTTAAAAATAGTGTAATCGTCGTTTATTCCGTAATGAAAGTATTTACGGTAAACTTGACGTTCGAAGGTGTTGACCGCGAGCGAAAAGGGCGGCGAGGCCCTATTCCGAGCTCATCTGCGGCTGGAAGGGACCGGGGCCGCGAGCGCGGTTGCAGGAGTCGTCGAGGCTCCCGGCGGGCGTCGCTATCTTCTCCTTCAGGGTCACCACGGTGATCTACACGCCTACGTGCGGGCGCGAAGAAGATTGCGCGAGCCCGAGGCCAGGCGGCTGTTTCGTCAGGCCGCGAGGGCCGTTGCCATTTGCCACGAGAATGGCGTTGTTCTCAGGGATCTCAAACTCAGAAAGTTCGTCTTTGCCGATGAGGCGAGGTAAGCACATTTTATTCATTCATTTTTTATGTTTTTTTTATTATTTTTTTAATTTTTTTTAAGGAGGTATTAGCGATACTTACTAGTCAAATGAGATACTATTTGGCTTATTTTTAAATGAGGCGTTAATAAATAACTTTTAAGATCAAATAAATCGTTTTTTACCAAATATATTAATTTTGAAATGTAAAATATCGATGTAATACAGATAGTTAAAAAGTGATTTTCATTTTTAGCTTATGATTTGACTCTGATTCATTCACGTATAAGTGTCATATCTGATATTATCATTAAATAATTCAATGAAAAGTTCGATTACCATATATTTTTATGGTTAATAATTGAACCTTATACGCTAATGAACACGTGAAATATTTTAGATTGTTTGAAAGTTCACTCTAAATATTTTTTTTCTATAAAAGAACATATATCTCAATGCTTCTCATAAGACTCTGGCTTATGTCGAGCATACTTTGTCGGGATAATTTTCGCTTATTTTATCGGTAATGCTTCGAAAAATTGGATTAATATTCTATATCGTAAAAAAAAATTTCAATAGACAAAGTTCATTTTTGTACTTTCGTTAATACCTCCTTAACTAACTACCTTAAGCACATGAACAAAATGTTGTGCCAAATTTAAAATCGTTTTACCGAATAGTTTGAGAGCTGTCAAATTCCAACGTTGTTGAGATTTAACATTGCTTCTTATGGATAATTCGTAAATTTTCACTAAATACAAATTTTAAAAATACGAAATTCTTTTGAATTTTTATTTTTGTGGATTCGTAGCAGTGTTCATTTTTTTTAAAGACAATTTTACATTGTTTATTATCTCGGGTTAACTAAATACGAGCGAAAAGTGAGAAATTGTCGAGGGCGTGACTCGTGACCAAATCGTTTCCTGGTCTCGCTCTTGCACCATCCACCTCGAGCAATCGTTCCCCTTTTGCAACACATGTGGATCGGTGGCTGTGTGCGTTCTCGCGCGAGAACTCGAGATAGACGTTCTCTTTAGCAAATTCGTGGCCTGGTGTTTTCTCATTAGTTGCAGTGTTGCCAATGGCATGCAGACGCCATTTTGTTTTAAATTTCCCGCGTAAAATGTCCCTACAGATGCGTCTCTTCATTATTTTATCCATACGAATTTTAATTTACGTTTTTTCTTGATCTAAACCTCATCTAATTAGTCCCGAATCGTTTGAATCAACAGGCTGTGCAGGATGGTTGTCACAGTGATTCAAATTTCCCGCGCAAAATGTTCTTAGATGCGTTTTTTATTATTTTATCGATAAAACAATGTTAATTTATGATCTTTCTCGAACAAAGCCCCATATAATTATTACAAAATCGTATGAATCAGCAAACTGCGGGATGGACGCCATTTTGATTTGAATTTCCCGCGCAAAATATCCCTAGATGCATATCTTCGTTCTTTTATCGATAAAAAATGTTAATTCATGATCTTTTTCGAACAAGAATCAACAGACTGTGGGATAAACGTCATTTCGATTCAAATTTCCCGCGCAAAATGTCTTTAAACGCGTCAATAGATTGTTTTCGTCTAAATATACAAATTTCCTCTATCTTTGGTCAAAGAATGTCGATGCTTCATTCGTGCAGCCTTGAATCGAATTTTAACGCCCGCCCGAATCAGCGGAACGGTCAATGAGCTCCGGATTTCGTAATGGCGGACGCGAGAGAATCGCTAGTCGGCGCATGCGCGGTAGCCCGATAATGGCGCAGGTTCTTGAACCCCCGGCGCATCCACGTGGCTCACGTGTATACATAACAAGTCGTCGCGTCACCGAGCCAGGAGAAAGTTCATCGAAGAAAGCAGATCTCGAGAGCTCTCGATGTATTTTCTCTCACGACGCTAACGGGGTCTCGCCTATCGATGGCCCGCTCCCCCCTCCCCGCCATTTGCGCAATTCCATTTTCGACAATTAGCCGAGAAATCCTCCGGCTTTTTCGCAACGGGGGGTTACGTACGCTTTTTATGTTTTCATTTCATTTCGTAAATCGTACATGCGCGTCCGAGACTCGCAACTCTCGCAACTTGTTTCTCTTATTTTCTTTTTTTTTTCGGTCTCGCTTCCGCGTTGTGAAGTCCCCTTCGAGCGCCCACACGCTCTCTCGCGAAGAAACTCGCGCGACTCCGTGCACACGTACTCGTAAAACATTAATTCGATTGGTCGATTTTGCACACATCTCTCTCGCACTTGTCACGTGGTACGTTTGATAACGACGATAGCGCCGTTCACCTCGAAAATGCGATTAACCTGTGCAAGCCCAATTTTTCACCTACGACTACGAAATTTGTCCAGCATACGCAGATCGATGGAGAAAATAAGCTGACCAATGGATTCTTTCGAAACACGAATACTTTCGATGTTTCAGCAAATCGAAATTCGTAGCTGTTTCTCATAACCTAAAAAACGTGGAAGAAACCATTGTTTGAGATGAAAAATGTCGACTTTTTATGAAACAGTCGATTTTGTACACATCTCTCTTTCTCTCTCGCACTTGTCACGTGGTACGTTTGATAACGACAATAGCGCCGTTCACCTCGAAAATGCGATTGACTCGTGCAAGCCCAATTTTTCACCTACGACCACGAAATTTGTCCAGCATACGCAGATCGGTGGAGAAAATAAGCTGACCAATGGATTCTTTCGTAATACGAATACTTTCGATGTTTGAGCAAATCGAATTTCGTAACTGTTTCTCATAACCTAAAAAACTACGAAAAAACCATTATTTAAGATGAAAAATGTTGAATTTTTATGAAACAGTCGATGGGTCGTTGGAAAGTATTCAATGGGTAACCTCGTAACCTACATAACCTAAAAGAGATCGTTATTTAAGATAAAAAAAGTGTCGATATTCTACCAAACGGTGAATTAGCTCATCGCGAAGTGTCCGCTGGTAGGTTGCGCTTTAAATTCTCAGTGACGAAAATTCGCCCACGGACTCTCTTCTGTCGCTCCTCGAAAAGACCGAGAGCCGTATAGTACTTTCGCTGCTTCTCGTATTTCGATCTCCGAGCGTCCTTTTCTTACCCGAGCCTCCTCCGGGGCATTCGCGGGTATTTGCCAACGTTTTGCCTCGGTTATTCACGATGTCTCAATACTCCGGGTTCTCCTCACAAAAGCCCTCTTGCTAAATTGAATGCCTTACGGTCACGCGCTCTCACGATCGCGTCTACGTATGCGCTCGTTTAAACAGAAGTGAGAGCAGCTCTTAAATGGCGAGAATTGAGAAAATTCAACGTTACGAGGCCGCATGTTTCTCCTTTGATCCTTTTTATTCAATTTTCTCCCTACATTCCAAAACAATCCCTCTTTGTCTTTCAATGTCACTTATTCATATTCACGATTCAACATCCAGCCAAAATTAAATTTCAACTTTTGTACTTTGCGAGTGATTTGATTAAGGTAGTTCTCCTCTTACCAAATTTTAAGAGGTTTCACCACGTAGAAATTGAGATATTTATTGGTAAAAATCCCTATTTTCAGTGCTCTCCCATAAGAGCCTGTGTTAAATATTGCCATTTTCAATCGTAAATATCTTGAAATCTAGATGGTGAACCTTCTTAAAATTTTGCACATCTCTTTATTGTACTTGAAAGAAGCTTTCTTTAGTTTTTTTAAAAAATCCTAAGATTATGATTTTTTAAATTTTCATACGTACGTAGCAAGTACAAGTTACCTTGGATGACCTTGAATTTTGAGTATGTTATTCTTGAAATAATTTGCAACAACTTTTCTTAATAAACTTAAGCTCTAAAACCACATGGTTTAAAGATAAATTAAAATAATAACTTTTGATTTGACTGTACCTATAGAACTACCTTAAGGGGTTTCGGTAGTACTTTTGAAAATGTTACCATCAACTCAAATTAAAAAAAAAATGAATCACAAATGTAAAAAACGTAGATCGTTCGAATT
>JAPYYW010004417.1:0-11405 GCA_030522545.1 Cremastinae sp. A BG-2022a
AAGTAAAATGGAATATAATCAGGACAAAATGTCAATAAAGTATATTTAGTTCTATATAATAATTGATATATAGTTGTCAGTAAAATTCGCCATACTTTTCTCTCAGTGTTCCTCATCGTCGCTCGCGATTCTTCACTAATTCTTCACTCGATTCTTCATCCCTCATCGTCTGGATCGTATCGCCGGGATCGTCTGGCTGGCGCCTCCTCGCGGGATTCCTCTCTCCCCCGAAGTACTCGCGGGCTGGTGCCCCGGGCTCGAGCGCGAAGAACGGTCGCGCACACCGGCCATGCCGGCACCGCCGATCGAGAGAGAAAACTCTGTGGGAACGCGTGCACGCATTCGTCGAATAATTGCCACGCACTCGGTGCGCGCAACGGGTCTACATGCCAGAAGGCATTGTCTCTCGCCTTTTCCTTTTTTTCTCTCCTCTCTTCCGTTTTTTTTTCTTCTTCTTTTTTTCCCTCCGTACCCAGAGTCGCTCCCTCGATCTTCCCGCTGAACAATGTCACGTCGCGAAATCACTCGCGACCTTCTCCTTCTGAACGAATTTCAGAAACTTTCCTTTTGGAGATTATTCCCTGCGAGTCCGTGCTACTTTTTTTTTTCTTTTTATCATACACTATGTTTTATTTAGTTTGAGATGACTGATGTGCGATTTTCTTACTCATTAACGGTTTGATGCAATTTTTCATGTTTCATTTTTTAAAAATGCAGTTTTTTTTTAATTTACTTCTGGAAAAAATGTTATATATTTTATTATCATGTCGATTTTTGGTAAAGTATGTGCTTGTTCAGGCTCATCTGTATTTTTTTTAAATTAAACTCAAAGAATGTGCAATTTTTTATCTGTTTTGAAGAAATATACAATTTTTTATATGTGTTTACCTGTGGTGAAAATTGCATTATCTCATTTGAATAAATGCTCGAGTAATTTTATGTGTGGTAACAACAAAAGATTACATTTCTTTTATGTTTCGTTTTAAAATGCATGGAAAATTATTGTGTTAGACGTGGAAATGATTTATTTAACGGTTTACAATTGAAATTTATACATGATGGTTTTGATCATATGAAAATATATACGTATTGCAAGCTTTCCTTAACATTACAGTTAATAGAAAAAAAAACTAATACATTTTTGGCAAAAATAAGGATCAGTCAAAATTTACCATGAAAAACTCAAATTTTTCCTTCATTTTCTCTAAGAAACAGTGCAATTTTCTATACATACATAAATATAACTTTGTTAGGTTTACCTGAAAAAAATTTTATATTGCGATTTGCACTGTTGTTTGATAGCAAATAAGACAATTTTTGTTATATTCTATGAATTTATTTCCTTCAAAAAATTAAAATATTCCATTTTCTTTGATTTCAAGGTGATGTGAAACACCCATTTTTTAGTGATTTTTCGGACAAATCCCACGCTCGTATTTTTCAAGCAAATAATTCAAAATTTAAATATGTCATGCAGTGTACACTATACTAGTGCATGACGTTGTCGGAATTTTTAAAAACGAATAAAATTTTTTTTTACTTTGTTTTTTATTTTTTTGAATATCCAAAAATGTCACACCCTAGTACAGCGTACACTGCATAACATATCCAAATTTCAGTTCATTTGCTTGAAAAATACGAGCGTGGGATTTCTCCCAAAAATTCACTAAAAATGAGTGTTTCACATCACCTTAACATAATTCGTTTCTCAAAGTACTGAACCGAATAAAAAAAAATTCACATCTACGTAATCAGATTTCTTACGAAAAAAATTCATAAATTTTAAAAACCATAAAAATCTAGGTACCAACAAAAGTAAATCAAAATAGCGACTGCATATAGAGTGGGGAATTTTTAAAATTATAACCAAAAAATTAAAACGGCGATGGAGTTGGAGAAAAAAAATGAGGATAATAAGAGTTAAAAATGTGGCGCACGTTAATATCGGATCTGAATAAGATCCGCGGCACGAAAGGGGCGATCTTGGCCATTCTGCGCGATGCACGGCGCATGCCTCGAAGAGCACTCTACTCTCGGTGTGTATTTCCGGCGACAGCTATTTATAATGCCGGGAATAAGAGTAAAAAGAAGCCGGAGGAGAGAGATAGAGAAATACTCTCGCGAGTGCGATGTTTGTGCCCTGTGTGGCCGGGAGGCACGTAACGCTTCAGGAACGGGTCAGAGGACACACCCCGAACTATGCACGAAATGTGATGCTGGGTGGAGCACGGTGCGTGCTCGCACTTGCTTCGATTTGCCCATTTAGAAAATAAATTGGCAAAAAGACGAAAAAAATCAAATTCCAACCAAGCTCGCGTGTACGTTAAAATAGTATTTGAAAAATGCATGAAATTAGTTTCATCTCTTATACTGTTCTTATTCGTTTCACATTTTTAAATACAAAAATACAAAATACTAAAAATTGCAAAAATCTTTTATTTTTTGTTTAGAAAAATCTTGGAAAAAGTCGTACGTTTTACAGAAAATTCTAACAGATCGATTTGAAAAGTGTCGAATATTTCTGATACATAGTTCTTCGAAATCTAATGGTTTTTATATCTAAACACGTGATGTATGGCGATATATAACGATTATTCCAAAATAACTTGAAAATGATTTCTTATCAAGAACAAAAAAAACAAAGTAAGGTAAACGTCCCAATAGATGGACGTGTCCCAATAGTTGGACAATTTTTGCTATATTATTTTTTATATTTGAATCATTAATTTTTTTCGCAATAAAATCGTATGGATTATTTTTCATATACAATGACGTTTATTTTTCATAACGTTAATTTATAGGAACAAACTCACTCAACCCTGGAGATAGTGTCGATTTTCTGTCCAACTATTGGGACATTCTGTATATTCAAATGTTCAAATATTTAACTACTAAAAATATTATGTATCTAAAATTAATACATAAAATGAATTTTGAATCACTAAAATATCAGACAATAGTTTAGATGTAAATGTGAAGCAAATTTTTTTGTTTGAATATTTTTTAAACAAAGATAAAGAGAATTTGTGAAAACCTTTGTTCAACTATTGGGACTTTTATCTTGATTAAGACTATGACCTTTTCTTAAGAAAGTAAGATATTAAAAAACAGTATTTCTTTTTTCAGTTTTAAACGAAAAAATATTAAATGAAAGATCGCAGATCTATAATTTGTGTGCTCGAATAAAAATTACACTCATGTCAAACTCTTGCTTATTATCTTTTTACACTCAGGTTAAGAAATTGACGACGACAAAGTTAATTGGACAACTTTCAAGAATACACTCATTTTCGAATACTTTAGTTATTATGAATTTAATAAATGATTTAGAATATTAAGTAAAGAGCAATCAAATTTTTTCTAAAAAATAATTAATTAATTAATTACTGAAATGCAGCATGAATTCCTTGATAATCATTATAACAATACTTTCAACTATTCATGAGAAGAGTAAGTTCCTTTTATTATACTGGGATACTTATCGAACTTGCTGGATTTTTAACAAATTATTATTTAATTATAATTCATTTTTATTGTTTCCGTGTATTGATTCTGAATCAATCGATGATTGAATGATGGTGCTCTTAATATTAAAAACTTAGACACATGAGAAACCATATAATGTCCTTATTTCAAGCTTTTATTCATATTATTTATGAAATTTTTTGACACTGGTAAAATAAAATTAGAAACAAAAACTTTGTTATAAAAACAATGTCAACAAATATAGTAATTTTTAATGTACTTATAAGTACTTTTTAATGAATATAGCAAAAATTAATTACTTGCAGTTTTTTTAAACAATATTCTACAGTTATTATACAATTTCTTTTATCAAATTATTCACAAAATAATGTCAATAGTAAACGTTGAAAAATGTTGTAGTATTCTGGACTTTTATAATTTATTTTTTCTTGCGGTTCACTCAATTTCTTCTCTGCCTTACATTAATGACATTTTCAGAACCATCGAGTACTTAAAAAACTTTCCCATGTGAGTTGAGTTCAATTTATTATTTCTACCGTGGTGTCCTATAGGCAATGTGAAGTAAGAGAGAGAGAGAGAGAGAGAGACTTTTCTCATACAGAGAATGCTCGAACATGGAGCATACGGCAGCTCGGTGCCAAAATTAGTTTTGCGACGTTGCCAGGCATCCTGCAGTCGAATATTCAATGCACGTGCACCAAAGAACCTATACTTTCAAAGTTTCTCCAATATATTTTTATTTTTTCTGTAACAAATAAGTTCTTATGTCTATTAAAAAATCCTGTGTGGTATTAATTTTTACGATGTAATATAATATCAATTTTTGACATTGTATAATGTTAATTTTTGTAATTGTATAATATGAATTTTTGACATTATAAAATATTAATTTTTGATATTTTATATAACATTAATTTTCGAAATTGTATAATATGAATTTTGAACAATGAAACTGCAACCACTACGAAAATCTCAAATTAATTTTTTTTTCTAAAATTACCATTTGCAACAAAACCAGAGTACTGATAAAATTGATTAAATCTTCTTTTGGCTGCTTCATTTTCAAAGTCATTCTATATGCTCTTATTTAAAAAAAAAGGTAATTTACAATCAACGAAGCAGGGTAAAAATGTAATGATGCAGCAAAAAAGTGTAAGAACTATTCGATGTTGTTAGAATAATAATTTTTTGTTTAAAGTAGAAGTCACATGAAAATTGTTTGAGACAGGATTTCTTAAAAATTTGCACAAATCTTCTTTGAGGTCATGTCGAAATGTATACCAAATTTTATGAAGCTTTACCATCTAATAATCAAGATATTAATTGTTGATAGTCGTCACATTTTTTAATCTCTCATAAGAGCCCATATTAAAAGAGGCAATTTTTAAAAATAAATATCTCGATAATCACATGGTGAAGCCTGTTTAAATTTAGCACACATATTAATACAATATCAATGAAAATCAGTAGAAATTTTGAAAAAATGCAGTCTCAAAAAAATTCAAATGATGATTCAACTTAGTCAACACACGTACAGCCAAACTTTTGAATAGACTGTCACGCGACTCGGTACCTTAATGAGAACGTTACAAAAAAATTCCGAGAAAATCTTTAATTTGGCCCTTTGGAGTGCAACGTAAAAAAAGTATGCGCAATTTAGCGGGAGCAATTTGTGCTTATTAATATTCCGCGAACGAGATTTAAGCTCGTCCTTTTAATTATGGACAATTACGGACTCGTCGGTGTGTTTCGTGAACTTAATTAACAAGAGATGGGAGAGAACGGAACAAATCGGGATACGACGCCGAGAAGCGTGTGCGTAAATGTGCCGTTGGCACACCGACGCCATTTCTGGGCGCGTTTATCAGCAGGAGCAGCATCAAGCCGGAGCATAATACATTTCGAAGATACGCGCCGGTTGCGTGCCTCGCGCGATCCTACACGTGCAACCGATTACTCAACGTCGGGAATGTAATTAGCATAATAATATCTGTAACTCGCGGTTGCACCGGTAACTAATTACCGAGAGATTAATCAATCGGTTCGATGCCTCGAGAAGACAATCTTATATTCCATCCTGGCTAAACGGCGAATATTTGCCCACCGGATTATTCGTAATTCGGAAATTCCAAGTTTCCTTCTCGATCTTTATCAAAGACGTATCACAGAGAGAAAAAGTCTGAGAAAAATAACCATGCTGTCTCTATAAAGCGTGTGCAAACGACAAGTATAGGAAATTTTACCATGCTGCACGATAAAAATTCTAACGCTTTAGACCAATTTTTCCAAGATTTTTCAGAAAATTTCCGTGCAGCACGGTATAAAATTTCTAACGCTTTAGAGCAATTTTTCGAAGATGTTTCAGAAAATTTTCTATACGTGTCGTTTGCACAAGCTTTATAGAGACAGCATGGTAATTTTTCTCGGACTTTTTCTCTCTGTGTATTAAAGGACCGATTTGCTCAATGATATTCAGATATAATGAGTCATAAAATCATGTTTTGGTATGCCAAGCTTCCTAGCTCAGGTATATATCTGTTATTAGATTTTTCGCGTTCATTCTCGCCCGTTTATTGCCATTTAATCGAGTAAACAACCAAAACGTAAACAAAGTTTTATTGCTGAACAGGGATTGGCGAAGCTCGATTCTGAGAAATGATAATTTTTCGATAGGTGATGCTTATTTCATCGATGGTCCAATAAACATTATCCATTGAAAAATTTTCATTTTTCAAGAAAGTATCTAGCTCTACCCATCCCTGTTACCGAAAACATCAATTTTTAATCCCGTGAAATCAGCAAGTAACACCACTCAACATCTTTTACCAAACACACCGGTCTTATTATTTTACACCATTTCCTTTTACCACTCACACAATTTGGTTAACACCACGAAAATTTGTAGTGTAAATGGTAACTTTAAATAACAAAATTTTATTTCGTATCGTTTAAACGACTAAAACTTTAATGAAACCTTTTCAAGTTTGTGTATTATATGTCAAAATCATAATTAAAATACATGATTCACATTTGACATTCATGTTACCGTTTTTTTAAATTTATATTAGGAGAAATAAATATATAAATTGTCTATAAGTTTTTCGAGTTGTTTTCTTAATATTATGTAAAATTTTCAAAAATTTTACATCATTTTTGATTTTGAACACAAAACGTCCTCAAACAATTGTATACAACGTGACATTTAAATTTTGAAAAATGTTCAACTATATATTATTGGAACATTTTTATGTCGTATTTTCCAAATTCTTATATATAGATATGCAAAAACGATTTCTCAATTTTCTCAATGTCATCGATTAAAAAATTTCGAAATTCGGTATATATACACAATATGCGGAGCTGGAATACGTAATCGTAAATACGGGGAGGGTATAAGAAGCGAACGGGAAATACCGGTGGATTGGAGAGATGACGAGAGAGACTTTGGAGTATGAGATGCGGTGATGGAGCCTATGCGGTTGCACGGAAGAATCATTTTTGCGGCTTGTGTGCGGCCTTAAACAAGCCGCCATCGCTTCCAGGACAGGACTCATCCCACGTCGGCGCGTATCGCGGCTTCCTTCGCCGCCTCCTTCTCATTCGCATCAACACATTCTCATCGCGACGTGGGGAAAAGTACATGAAAGCTCATCCGACGACATCAACTGTATTTATCAATTTTTATTTTTCTCGATACATGTATATAGCCATATCGATTTCAAGTATTTAACTACTTAGCAAAAAATTGGAAATTTAGAAATTTTTTTGGCAAGAAATTGATTCAAATCAAATAAATACATGTGTACTGTCAATTCTAATGCGTATTTGGTTCATTCGAGAATTCTAAAAAACATTGATGTTTATTTTAGTGAACAAATTTGTATGTTTATAAGACTTTAATTTTTTGTTTGTTAAATTTTAATTGTATAGATCTATTTTTAAGGTTTTCAAGTAATATAGATAGTGATGAAAAAATACACCGATTCAAATATACAAATGAATTCAATAAAGACATGAGGCCTCTAATCGATTGATCGGAATAGAGCGCATTATGCGAGGTTATGTGAAGTATGCACCTAGAAAAACAGCAAAATATCTATTCAAAACTATCAATAAGAAAAGAGCGGCCGCGTTGTTGCTTCAAAAATTAAAAAAAATTCCAAATAAAGTCAATAAATATAAGTTTATAGAAAAAAAATTTTTTTTTAAGTGTAAGATATTTTCACAGTTTCGTGTTATATTAACATAAATAAAAAGAAAATAAAGATATTAATAAATATATAGGGAAGGAGATATTAAAAAATTACCACGTACATACCAAAAATTGTATTACTACTTTATCAAAATTTCATTTCAATATTTCTGATCTATAAAAAAAAAGAAAAAAAAATGAAAATATTCAATAATTTTCGTATATTTTCGTCGAACTTGTTTGAAAGCACTGAACATTCGTATAGGTATTTTTAGCTTTTTTTCGCAGTCTTGTTCGCCCGAATATGAAATTCTCTCGAATGGGTTAACGAAACCGCGAGATTGAATTCCACGGATCTTCGACGACGCACTCGCGCACCCTCCTCACGGATTTCGCCGTATCCATGCCGCGGCCGATATGGACGAGCAAATATCAACCGCAAATGCTTACTATTCTCATTTTTCTCCCTTGGTGAAAAAGAATTTAAAAAACGATACGAGGAAGAAACGAGGGGTTAACGATCCCTTCGACATCATATTTTTATCCTCGACACTTGGAACGATTTTCGAAAGCGTTAATACTTTTTATGCTTATATTGTTCGCGATTCTTCTTCATCTTTCTTTTTTCACCTTTCTTTACGGTCACTCGGTTTTTTAACGTTCTGGATTTTATGGATATTTTTATGTATATTCGTTCAGCGGCGATTTACTTTTAATCGGTTTCAACGAGCTTCGTGCCGGAATCGCTCATGCGCGGAAGCTGGACGAAAGAGAGACTATTTTTACTCTTATGGTAATATACATTCACGAAACGATTTTTTTAGAAATTTGTTAAAATTTTGCATAAATTATCTTTGATGCCACATCCAAATGTTTATAAAATTTTAAGAAGTTTCTCTGTACGTATAGAATTCGAGATATTCATTATCGAAAATCACCATTTTTTCTACTTTCCCATAAGAGCACGTGTTAAATATTGCTATCTTCAACTCTAAATATCTTAACTTCTATGAAATAGAACTTCTCGAAATTTGGTACAACTTCTTAGAGTACTTCAAAGAAGCTTCAATGAGTTGTTGTTTTTTTTTGGTAAACAGTTGAGTAAGTTTTTTTAAATTATTCTTAAAACATTTTTCTTAAAAGTATCCCTCATTTCTTTATTATCTCAATTTGAGTATAAAAGAGAAGAGTATACTTTCATTCCAAAAAGATTTTTCAAATTATGAGTTTAAAGGAAAATTTCTTCATCAATTTTGAAGCGAATCTACCAAAAATGATGTACTAAAGGTAAAATCGTTCAATATCGTGATTACACGAGACTTTTGTTCCTGCAGCCACTTCACTCTTGGCCGGTGGAGTATTAAGTAAGTATTAAATATCTTGAATTTGGTACAACTTCTTAGAGTACTTCAAAGAAGCTTCAATTAGTTGTTTTTTTTTGATAAACAGAAGTTGAATAGATTTTTTTTAATTATTCTTAAAACATTTTTTAAAAAAAGTATCCCTCATTTCTTTATTATCTCAATTTGAGTATAAAAGAGAAGAGTGTATACTTTCATTCCAAAAAGATTTTTCAAATTAAGAGTTTAAAGGAAAATTTCTTCATCAATTTTGAAGCGAATCTACCAAAAATGATGTACTAAAAAGGTAAAATCGTTCAATATCGTGATTACACGAGACTTTTGCTCCTGCAGCCACTTCACTTTTGGCCGGTGGAGCATTAAGTAGGTATTTAACAGTTTTACGTTCAAAAGTAACACAAGCTCGTTCGCCCTTCCCTCTGGGCCGCCACCCCGTTTATCGGTAAACGCTTATATAAAAGCTCCGACTCGAATTCGAATCTCGGGAGGCGTAATCTGTTTTGCACTCGGTAAACTAATAAAAATGAACGGTTATCGTTCGATTGTGTTTATCCGCGATTCAGGACGAAGGAAACGAGCGGGCGAGACCGAAAAGGACGAAAAAAAAGTCAAAGAAGTGATTTGGAACGCCTCAGTTCTCGTTCACATTTTTTCTCCTTTTTTTTCTCATTCGGCCCTCGTACGAAGGGCCCGAACCTGTTCCGAGATGGGAAGTCGGTTGCCCTCATCGCCAACCCCGGGGAGCGTTCATCGATCATCCATTAAAATGTAACTCTTGGCATTTTGTAATTAACGAGCTAACTCGATCCAGAATGTTGGCCTCGTCGTTGCATAAGTCACGCGGACAAGGAGCTATCGCCACGAATATTCGATACTCTCGTATCTCTGGACCAAGAAGAAGATGCAACAATAAATAATCGAAGGTTGTAAAAATTTTTAATAAAAATTTACATTTATTCGGATTGGTAGAAATAATGAACAAATTCAATAGTATTTCTGGACCAAGAAGAAGATGCAATAATAAATAATCGAAGGTTGTAAAAAATTTTAATAAAAATTTACATTTATTCGGATTGGTAGAAATAATGAACAAATTCAATAGTATCTCTGGACAAAGAAGAAGATGCAACAATAAATAATCGAAGGTTGTAAAAAATTTTAATAAAAATATACATTTATTCAGATTGGTAGAAATAATGAACAAATTCAATAGTATCTCTGGACTAAGAAGAAGATGCAACAATAAATAATCGAAGGTTGTAAAAAATTTTAATAAAAATTTACATTTATTCAGATTGGTAGAAATAATGAACAAATTCAATAGAGAATTTGTAATCGTATTCTATATTAAAAAAGACATGAGGCCTCTAATCGATTCATCGGAATAGAGCGCATTATGCGGAGCATATATTGACTTTTGGCTAATGTCTACTCATTAAAAAAAAATTTAACGTGCGCTAGCTGCTGTAGAAATAATGACGTTGATGTTATAATCATTAATTTGGTCTTGCAAAATTTTTCAGGAATAATTACCCATCATACAGTGGATATCGTCGAAGACACGAAAAGATATATCGCCACTTGAAATTTTGAGATCGTCCTGTTTTTGAATCTTCCAAAATCAGGCTGGAGGTCCTTGAACACGCTAAATTTTCTCAGCTCACTTTTATTATAACTTGTACGTATAATAATGTGAGAAAAATTTTCGACACAATTTTCTACTATTTATATCGAATATATCTAGAAAAGTATACACCTGAATAATTAGGGGATCGTAAAAATTAAAAAAAAAAGAGAAAATAATTAGTCGAGCGAAACGTAACGAGGAAAAAAATTTTCAAATTTTCGGTAATCCCTCGGTAATCGTTTCGATGGTCATCGATCGAGATCGAGTGAAAAACCGAACACTGTCTCGATTGTTTGGTTTTATGATGTAATTTAGAATCAATAGGCTGGTATAAAGTATCGGGATAAGACGTGTCGGGTGGTTTCACCAGGTAATTCGTTACCGAAAAAAAAATCGAAGAAATAATTTGACAAGTTCAATTGAGTGTTAGTTCCAGTTATTATCAATCACACGAAAAGTGAATAGTTTAGGGTTTTTCATTTATAATATCGTTTTTAAACACGTTTACAAAAATATCGGATGTATCCTATCTATATTAAAAAAGACATGAGGCCTCTAATCGATTTATCGGAATAGAACGCATTATGCGGAGCGCATTGACTTTTGGCTAATCTGTACTCATTAAAAAAATGCAACGTGCGCTACTTTCGAAATAATAACCTAGATGTTTGCAACATTAATTTCGTCTTGCTAAAATTTTCAGGAATTACCTATTATGAATTCGATATCGTCGAGGACA
>JAPYYW010004418.1:0-11396 GCA_030522545.1 Cremastinae sp. A BG-2022a
TAAAAAAAATAGTATTCACGTATTTCATATGGAAGAATATTCTCTCCAAATTTGAACGAATTTTCATCATTTCGTTTTATGTAGCCAACCTCCTTAAGGATGTCTTCCAAGTCAAGTTGAATACTTTTTACAAATTTTTTTTAAACGTGTATTGTTTACTGTAATTCGAGAATACTAAAATAAAGAGTCAAATATTTAGGAATTAAGAATTGTCGTATAGTGATCCAAAAAGTATATTTAGTAACGTTAAAACTTTTATTAAAGTTATTGTTTTGATTAAGGTGTACTGTCGATACTGCAAGAATAAATTGTATATATGACTCAAGTAGTATTTAGAATAGGCAACGTCGCGATAAAGTGAGAGAGACAGAGATTGTCTATTTCACTCGAGAGTGACGTGGTTATGTATGGCAAATTGAAATTAAACAATTTTAATCATGTCAAAACCACAGTTTTAACCATGTCAAAGAATCTTTGACTTTTTCGAAAACCAACAAAAAAATAACCAATAAATTATTGTATTGAGTTGATAAAATATGGCTGTGTTAATAAAATATTGGTTATGTTACTATTACTAAAGAATATTTATTAAGTATACATTTCCATGTTTCATTTATTTTTAAATTTCGCGCACATTTTAACCTCTTTACGACGTTGCCACGTCTATACTGAACTACGATGTAAAAGTACATTTGGGATATTTATTTGTTAATTACTACTATCACGTGCTCTGAGCCTGTATGTTTAAGCATTTAAAAAATTCCTTTTAATATTTTCTCTTATTGTACCAATTTTTATTGAAATCTAAATGGAACTTTTTGAAAAATTTGATGAAAACTGTGATTTCCCATAAGACTCAATGATAAATGTATGAAATTACAAATGCCAATATATTTGTAATTTCTCATTCTCTGTAGACTTTTAAAAATTGAACTGAATCTTTTTCTTAACATAATCTACCACAACACCAAATTTTATCAAATTCTGAATGTCAATTCTATAATTGACAGTAGTACCTTAAGGTTAAAAAAAACCTATATTACTATATAGAGCTTTAGCAATGTTTTATCGTCATTTATTGTTAATAATTAATACGAAAGGCCCGAAACCTCAAGTTTTTCTTTTTTCTACAGTTTTTAAAATGTGTAATGAATATAATAAATAGTTTTTATAAAGAGTCACTCATGTGCAAAATTGAACTTTTGAAAATGAAGAAAAGAATTGTAATTTCACATCAACTCAACGTAAAAATAGAATTTTCAATTACAAATATTTTCGTTAAATGGTCGGTAAAGATATAGGTTTTTTTGTGCGGATTTTGCAGCTGGGAACTTTTCCAATCGTTTGATCCCAAAATGCTACATCTTTCTTTTCATCAACATTTTTGATAGACATTAAATGAAAATTTTCGGAGCGATATATTTACAAGTTTTAATGACACGAAAAATGTTATTTGAAATGAATGATTAGGTCGGTGTAGCATCAATTAAATAATTAATTTCAATTGGAAGCCAAACGAATTCAATAAAATGTAACTAAATAAATGTTTGACAATAAACGAAAGTTTTTAAATGAAGCACTTGTGAAAGACGCTTTTTATTACGGAACTTGAGGTTCCAGACGTTTATTGCGTTTTGTTTTGTATAATTTGAACGAACAAAGGAAAAACGAGACCGGAATCTCACACCGTTTCCAGTTGTTTGTTCTCACGCTTATTGTGAAGAACTGGTTGAAACTTTGGAGACTCTCACTCGATATTTCACAGAAATAAGAGTTTTAAAACATTTGGAAGACAATATGTTGTACTGTCAGTGCGAAAAAAGGTCAGGCACTTTTCGATTTCTATCATCTAAGTTCGACAAAAGAATTATTCCCTAAAATTATTGTTCTGATTTTTCCGTTATGGAAAGAAATAATTTTTTTTTTAGAAAAATAAAAAGTATACACAGAAATTTTCTGAATACGTTATGAAAAATAAGTTCAGGAATTTAAAAAAACTTTCAGAGCACCGAATCCAAATTCTTATAACTAAAGTATAGAAAAAAAAACGCAACGTAACGTTCATTTTATTACTTCTACATAATCCTCGTAATAATAACAATAATTTTAATCCCTGCGATGAATTCGGGCTCGGTAAGTGTGAAAAGAATTAACGGTACTCGGCGAGATCCAAGTTTTCTATGGAGCAACGGATATAAAAATATAAATGGCAATTCGAAGATATATCTTTGGGGCTTGGAGTTATTCCCACGAGTCCGATCAATGAAACTGACGTGCAATAAAATTCCTGTACAAAAAAAGTGTGTGAAATTTGACAATAAGAGTGTGCTCTATAATTTTTATGAATCTTTTGCTTAATGAGTAATTAATTGACTTTGTAAAGTATTTGCAGTAATTAATTTAAGAAATATGGAGATTAAATTGAAATATAAATCAAAAAGTTTTATATATTTGCATAACTTGAAAATTTTTTACAAAAGCAGCAGAGAATAATTTTTTAGCAAACGTGTATTAAATTTCTTGCACATTTTTTTACATCTGCGAATCATTCTATTTCTTACCAATTTCCAATTTTAAATTAAACTGAAATATGTTATTCGTATTTATTTTAATTTCTTTCAATTTTATATTTATTTTTTATTTATATTTTACTCAACTAGTATATGTATAACGTAAATAATGTCATTCTACATGTATTACTTAAATTATATTACATAATTTGAGTGATTACATCACTTAAATTAGTATAATAATTAGTAATCCCGTCATTATTACTATACTACTATAGAAATATTAATAACAATAAATGAATTACATAAATTAGTGTGTATCATTCGAGTATAATAAACAAAGAAAAAATAAAACTTCAATTGACTTCTATAAACCACCAATATGTAACTGCGGTTAATATAAGATTTTTTTTTACCTCAATTCAAATATTTATTCAATTGTCAATAGTATACAGATGAGAGTAGACAGTTTCTAAATTTTTTTTTCTCTCGTGGGACACGGAGAAAACGTGAGTCTAACGAGAGAAAAAAAAAGGTGTAATCTCTATAGTGTCCCAAGGTTTCACTTGAATTCACGTGGGACGCGTTCGAGAGTTTATCGTAAGTACGAGAGAGGACGTGCCACTTTTCAGGGCTAAATTATAAATTAGTAGATCGTCGGTGCTGCTCACCCACACGATATCGTTTTTTTCCCCTCTCTGAATTTTTCTCCCGCCCCGCCGTTGATTTACACCTATATAAAGAATTCTCCCGTACTTCGGGGACATCCGGCCCCCGTCGCGCGATACGCTCGTTGCTACAATTTGTGAGTGAACGCATCAATGAAACTCGCCCGTAAAAGCCGTGTCAGTAGGTCACGAGATCACCGATTCGTGTTATTTGAATAGCGACGATTATTCATCCTTTGCTCCATATTTCTAATGAAAATCATCAAAAATAAATACAAAGCTCGAAAAACGGACTGACATATTTTATTTAATTATTCAAATGTAAAAACTCTATTTAAATGTAAATTTTTTCAAATCATTTTTCGCATCAATCAAAAACTCATTATTTTTGGATTTATTTTCTATATATTTAACTGTCATTCTTTTCCCTTTAAAAAGTATTTCTATATCATAAGAGATCATTGAAAATTTTCTTTATTGTGTAACCTCAAGGTAAAATTGTCGTATATTTTTTTCTATAGATTTTATTCAAAAATTAGGTGAATCTTTTTGCGCTACTTTGTAGACTTTGCTGTATAGAAATTGAGATATTATATATTGAAAATTAATTAATTAATTATTTAATGTTGAATGTTAAATATGCCGATTTTTGACGGTGTGGATATTTTTTTAAAATTTAACCCATTTCATTGACAGGATCAAGTATATTTGTGCAAAGTTTTAAGGAATTCCATATAAAAAACTATTTTCGACTCTATTTTATAATCAATTTGTTATTTTTCTGAAAAACGTATATAAGTTTTCAATAATTTGTGCAAATAAAATGTTTTGTTATCGAACTACCTCAATATTCACTAATTTGCTGAAATATGTCTTTTCTATAATTCTACTTTTCGGAAATCTCTTTTAATGGAATAAAAATTTAATTTATTTACCAATTTAAAAGAAAAATAGAAAACGTGTCGAAACTATTGTGAGAAAAAATGTGTAAGCATGCCAATATATAGTCCTAAAACTTATGCGAGCTCGAATATGTGTATATGCCAACGAGATGGCACGTATAAATAAATATATTTTAAAGAAATATGAAAAATTCATGGTGAGAAAAAAGTTTGTTCGAATCAACTGAATTTCGTTTGACTCAAAGCAAAGCGGCGGACACGGGCGGTGAAACACAATTTTAGTTTATTAAAAAAAATCGAATTTAGTTGCCGCAAAAAGATATTTTTTTAGCGAAAAATACAAAATAATTTATTACTCAGCTATACTACGGATTTTCGTCATTTGTGATAGCACAGCATCCTTCCTGAGTGCTTCCGATATCCGCATGGTGCCGGAAAAAAATTTTCAGTTGTGCGTTGGGATTTGAACCTGCCTATATTTACATCTTTTAAAGCGAGCATTCTATCGATTAGCCTAACTGGACGATCTGATAATTTCTCTTAGCAAAAATGTGATCTTGAAGTTTCACACTTAATTTTTGTATAATACAAATATTATTTTTTATATTTTTAGCGACCGCAAGTAAAATATATGAATTAATTGGTAACTAATTCATATTTTCAAGAAATCCAATTTGTTAATTTTTCAAACGATTTGAGTGTTTTGTTAAAGAGATGTATTTTTTTCAAGTCCAACGGATATCGTTCAAATACGGCATATTTTATCAAGGAATAATTATATTGAATTGAGTGAAATACTCAATATACGTAAAAGGAACTATAAATATGGAGTTAAAAGACATAACTTGAATTATTTGTTGGAATTATTCGATTGAAATTTATATCAAGTTGATCACATCACAAATTATTTCATTCAAATATTTCACTGAATTCATTCAACAGGCATTTTCTTCGATTTTTTTTTTATAAAAATTTTTTTTTTCATACAAATGTATAAAATATCTATACTGAAGAAAATAATTAATTATTTGACAATCGTAGCATTGAATAAACTAATTACGAGTCAACTAAATATATTTAGTTGATTCAAACAAACTTTTTTCTCAGAGAAGAAAATTCCATTTTTGAACTTTGCGCGGCTCGAAAGCATATAGTATCTAGAATACTGACCTCCACCAAAGAGGTTGGTTGGAAAGGGTCTCGACCCCTGAACTGAAAATAGTCACGCAGGGATGGAGAAAGAAATAAGACGAAGAAAAGACGGCGTCGACGTCGGACAAAGAAAAATGAATTAAGTCGCATGATATTCTCTAAAGTGAAACTTGCTTCAACTGTAGAGTCGCATTTTTGTGAAAATTCCACTGACGCTGCTCTCGAGCTTTGTTTTCTTCTCTTCCACTCGTCGGAGTGCAAATAACTCCGAAAACAGATTTCACGAGGCTGCCGCCCTGGAGAAGATGAATAACTGAAACGTCGCGGGTTCAAAGCTCCATTCCGCCTTCCCAAATTTATACTCTGGCGCCCGAGCCGGGTGCAATTCGGGAATTATATTGGACAAAGCGAACCAAATCTATTTTTAATATTTTCATTTTATCATATACATAAAATATAATAAAATTCTTTATATACTTATTAGCGAAAAGTATATAATATAATTTTATTAAAAAGAATCTTTAGATGGAAAATACGTGTGAAAAGAATGGAAAAAATCGACGTGGATGAATCAAAATTCAGGATTTTCCTCATCAGTTTTATGATAACGAAAAATTCAATCTTTAAAATGATTTTCGGGAAGAGTGTACGTGCGAGAAATTAAAAAAATGGACATGGAGGAATTAAAATTCACGATGCATCGGAATTGCCGATTAAAACTCGTTTCCTGAGAGAAGTGAGCAATGATCGTCGAGTTATTGTTGACGATAAAAATGCACTCTCTGGAGTTTTATAAACAAGATTGTAGGTGAATGCAACGAAATTATCGGGAGACTCGATTTCATTGAAAATTCACAGCGTGTCATCAGAGGTTGTGGCCACGTGCGACTCGTTCGCATTATTGTTGTTGTACCTTTCTCCGGACGTCTATTGTCTAAACCGGCCACGTCCCACGAACCTTTTCTCACACAGAAAGTTCACAGCTAAAAAAACTCCATAAATGCAATTCAATTTTTTTTCCAACTAAACGATTTTTATCCCTCATTTATTTTTGATTAATTTAATAAAAGGTGTACCATATACAATTTTAGGATTTATGTATCTTATTTTTATTTATAATTGTAACATTTTTAAATAATTTTATTCATTTGTTGTTTATATAAATATTCTTTACACCTTTGTAATCTTTTTTTTTTGTAAATGCTATTTCGTGTATGCTAAATTTTATCGAACATATGTTTCAAAAATTTTTATTAATTATTTCTCGACTTTCGAGATCGTGCGTTTCAGTCTGCTAATTGTCGGGAGTAATATAAGAATCTTCCAATGCAAACAAGTGTCAACTGTGTCAATATATTTTTTTTTCGTGAATCATTTTATTCTGATGTATTTTATTTCGATCTGGGTCATTTTTTGCTGAAACAAGATTTATTTCGATCTTTGCAAAGTTATCCTTACACCTTGCTTTTTTATACATGCATTTTTACTGCATTAATTATTCACTGTATACGTTTTTTCAATATTTTTCATAAATAAAACATGAAACGAAAAATGTTTATGGTAGAAAATTTAAATTGTTTGAAATTATTTTATCCTATTAGTATAGTCATATACTTTCAAATATTGTCCAAGTAATTTAAAAAAATGCATTAAAAAGTTGTTGTAAATAACGCGGTATAAAATAAATATTTTGCTGAAAGTTGGTTAATTGAAATTATCTTTATCAGCTGACCTTGTATATCTAAGAAAATATTACAACTTTAAACAATATTATCAAAACATTATTTTTTCAACATTGCTCGTATAAATTATAATGTTAAAAATAGTTTAGGGCAGAAAAAAAAGATGTTTTCATTAAGTTATTTTTTATCATATACAGTTAAACAACGCGATGAGTTTATTTTTCAATGTCTCCCCTATTCAAAAATTACTAGAAAATATAAAAAATTTATGAGAGAAAATTTAAAAAAAGTAAAATTTTTGACAATGAAAAAATGTTGATTGGAAATTTGCCAATTGGCACCGAAAAAAGTGACTCTCTATTGAGTTCCACTTTAGCCGGACAATCATATATATGAGCAATTCCATCTGAATTCAACGACGATTTCACGATGACCCTTTTGATTTTTTATTATTTTTTAATATACGTTGTTGTAAATGCAAAATAAAGCATCTATGCCAATTTTTAGCCTTCTATATCTGAACGCGTACCAAAATTTCGTAAAATTCTTTAAATATTTGTATAGCTTTTACAATAATGAAGATATCGTAACTGAATAATAGGTTGATTTTTTTTTTAATGTACTTTTTGGATCAAAAACTGAGAATTGAGAAAAAAAATTTTTTCATTGCCTTTTTGGCCATTTTGGGCTCAAAAATTGGATTTTCTTTCAGTGGGACCCCTTCGATTTAAAAAAAAATTCATAAAATTCTACATTAAATACAAAATTTTTGAACCCAGACCGAAGATAGGATTCAAAAAATAACTTTCTATAAATAAAAGAAGTTTTAATTTTTTTGGTAATTTTCATACTTTTTTCGCTCTGTATAGAAATATTGTTTTTGATATGAAATTATAAGTTTTATGTATAAAAAAAGAATTGAATTTTTTTTGCAATTTATTATTTTGAAATTCATCTCCGGTCTGGGCTAAAAAATTTTGTTTTTTTTTTACGTAGAATATTGTGAATTTTTAATAAAAAAAATCGAAGGGATCCCATTGAAAGAATTTTCGAGCTTAAATTAACTAAAAAGATACTAAAATATTTTTTTTCTCAGTTTTCAATTTTTTCTCAAAAACTACATTTAAAAAAATGACCCCCCATTAATTTACGACATTTCCACTATGGTATAGAAACTATGAATATTTTAAGAAATTTACGAAACTTTTGTACGTATCATCAAGATATAGGAGGGCTGAAAATTGGCATAAATATTTTATTTATCATCTACAATAATACATTAAAAAATTTTTAAAAATCGAAGAGATCATCCCAAAATCTTCGTTGAATTGAGGTGGAATTGCTCATTTTGTATATAAACAGAATTTCCGAAAATTGCCAAAGTGCAATCGAGGTGCAATCGCAGAACGATGCGAGTTTCACTTATCGCATTTGTTTTTTCTCGACTCCGACTTTGTGTGTTTATCGAAGATTCGGATAAGACGAGAGCCGCGAATCGGAAGAGGAGGCGCAGGATGGAAAATCGCGCACTGTGAATATGCTATCCCAGCGTCAAGGTCGTTCGCGTTCTCAAAATATAACGATGAATCGATCGGACGATTCGAAATAGCATACGAAAACTCGCGCGTATTTTTGCTTTCCCCGCAGCGAGAGTTTTTTTATTTCACGATGTCAAACAAGAAGTAAAAAACAAAAAAATTTCACCTCAGCTGCGAAAGCGATAAAAGATCGTTGGGAAACGCGGAATAAAATTCTCCAGTGATCCTCCTGATGAAAAAAAAAAACCAAAGAGACAAAAAATAAACAATGTACACACGCCAGTATAATACATACAAAAAAAAAATTGGCTCGCTCATTTGTTTTTTGATGACAAATCCGATAATCCTGATTTCGTATATGTATATTATCGATAAAATGAACAGAAATGCGGTCGTCGCGCGAGTCGTTCACCGTCTCATAAAAATTCACACGTGGAGAATTTTTTTTTCTCGATCGATATTTTTTTTCTTTCTTCATTCTTATACTTCGAGATATCTATTTCTCTCCGTTTTTCGCGATCTCGTTTTTTCTGCTCGAGAAAAAGAAAGATATATACGTTTTATTCTCGCTTCTTTTTTTCGAGCAGTCAATATTATTATTGGCACATTCGGCACGTGCGAAAATCTCAAGACCCGCGCTCGTGAGCTATCGCGCAGGAGGGAGGAAGAGGGGGGGGGGCGGAGAAGAAAGCCCCCTCGACGATAGACCAGAATTCGAAGCCGGAAATTTCGAACGCGCTCTCGTTTCTTCGCACTCCCCGCTTCTTTTCTTTTCGGACCGTGCGGCGAACGAGGAAATGCTGGATATATATACAAAAAAAAAGCCGAAGAACCGGTAAAAACGGAATAACAAATATCGGGAATATAAATAGATCCGAATCTAAATAAATGTTTGAACGTGCGTGCGCGGTCTTTGGGACGTTGAAGCGCGGATTATTACTTTCGAAATAAGGGGAATTAAAGATTTTCAATTTTTTTTTGTTGTCTCGTTTTCCTCGTTTCCGGAAGTTGGGCATTTTCGTCGACAGGAAACTCTTTTTTATTACACCGGGCTACAAATAAAAGTTGTCTGTACTTTTGACCGGACCCCTCTATTTTTATGTATTTCGGCGCGCTGAATTCGAATCTGGGGTCTGTTTTTTTCATACACCGACTACATTTCGAGTAAATTGCGAAAAACTAAAAATTGTCAAAAATTGATATTATTATGATAAAAAAAATTATCTCAAAGTAAATCAAGTATGATTTTGATGTATTTTGATCCGCTGAATCCGAATCTCAAGCCTATTTCATCCGTATACACCCTTTAAAATAGTATACGTAAACTGCAACGACCCCCAAAAAATCTCAAAAATGTATAAACGCATTTTTTGAATACAATAACAGCAATTTTTTGCAATGGTTATTATACGGACAAAAACTTTTATCAAAGTTTCATCTTAAGGTGGCTCATCAGTGACAATGCTAATCAAAGTATAGTGACGTAAAAAAAAATCCATGAAAAGTGTCAGAATTTTTTTTAAAATTACATCTAAATAAAAATGATGAATTTTGATTATATGTTCTTATACATATTTTACCCATAGTTTATTACAAAAACTATTATAGCATAATTTGAGTTGATGCAAGTAATCAGCACGGTCAGTATGCATAACCCATAAACCACGTGTTAATTTTTCAACTGTGTGAAGATTTGCGATTTTAATACTCTCGCATTATACTTCAGTATTTTATTTCTAATTTTATGACTAAATATCTTCCATATCGATTTTCTGCTGTTTTATGCAGTTTATGCATTTTATGCAGTTTTTTGATTATTCGAATTTTGCGAGTGCCTGCCGCGTCCTTTGCTCTATATAGCAAATGACAAACCAATCATTTCTGAGACTCGTTCACAAAGTCGCTTTCTGATTGAATTTATAAAAAAAAATTCTCGACAACACTCAATTTTTCTGGCAACATTAGAAAGCTACAATTTTATCTCTTAGTATTTCCCAATTTTCAATAAAATTTCCCTTTTTTTTTCAAAAGACATATACAATGTCCGGTGAAAATATGACGAACTCCCATAAGAGCAATGTTAAATTCGGAATTTTCAGTTGCCAAAAATTTGTTCGGTAATAACCGACCCTGAATTTTTGAGACATTGCTTGTCATAGCTCAAATAACACCCTCTTCAAATTTCATCAAAATCTCTCGTTTTGTAATTCAATGATGAGCAACTTTAAGAATGTCTTCCAAGTCAAGTTAGATACTTTTTATACATTTAAAAAAAATGCTTTTACTGCAATTAGAGAATACTAAAATAAATGGTCAAGTTTTCAGGAATTAAGAGTTATCGGGGTGATCGAAAAAGTATATTTAGTAACATTAATACTTTTATTTAAGTTGTTGCTTTGATTAAGGTTAGGAAACCTGTCAATGCTTGGTGTATTATATTATATAGAACTCTGGGTGACGTTTTATCGTCATTTATTGTTAATAGTTAATACAAAAGGCCCGGAATCTCAAATTTTTCATTGTCCTACAGGTTTAAAAACGTTTAATGAATATAATAATTAATTTTTATAAAGAGTCAATCATCTGCAAAACAATTACTTTTTTCAAATAAAAGAGCGGAATTGTGTTCTTGCATCTAATCAATGTTAAAATCGAATTATCAATTACGAATATTTTCATTAAATTGTCGATAAAGACAGGTTTTTTTGTGCTGATATTGTAGCTGGAAACTTTTCCAATTGTTTGACCCCAAAATGACACATTTTTCTTTTAAGGTAGGAGTCGCGTAAAATCGTTTGAGACAGAATTTTTTAAAAAATTGCACAAATCATATTTGAGATCATGCCGAAATGTATGCCAAATTTTAGGAAGCTTCACCATCTGGTAATCGAGATATTAATTGTTGAAAGTCGTCATATTTTTCAATCTCTCATAAGAGCCTATG
>JAPYYW010004419.1:0-22856 GCA_030522545.1 Cremastinae sp. A BG-2022a
CGAGGTTCGCGTTAGAGTGGGGGTAGCGCTCGAGCACGGATTAGGGGAACCGTTCTTATTGCCGCCGTTCTTAATGGGAGGTCGTACTGTATTTTGAATATAAAAAAATATATATTAAAAATATATGCTAGATATGTACTTGCATATATTCAAAATATAATTCAAATATATTTTTATATATTCAAAATATAAGCCAAGTATATTTAAATTACATAGTATTTGGTCATTTTAACATGTATGTAATATATATGCCGAATATATTTGAAAGCGTTAGAAATTTTACCGTGCTGCACGGAAATTTTCTGAAACATATCTTGGAAAAATTGGTCTAAAGCGTTTGAATTTTTACCATACAGCACGGTAAAATTTTCTATACTTGTCCTTTGCACACGCTTTATAGAGACAACATGGTATAATTTTTCTCGGACTTTTTATCTCCGTGCACGTTTGCCTTCTTCTTCGCATTTCATCCCATTTTCTTTTTTTTCGTCAGTTTTCCCTCATACTGCTCCATTCACATACGAAAATATAGTTTTTTTTATGAATGATAATATATATAACGATAAAAATAAATTTTTTAAATCAATTGAAATAATATATATGTAAAATAGAATAGAATAGATATTTATTATCAAAAGACAGATACATAAAAAGTATATAAAAAAGTAAAGATGGAAAATAAAAACATGTAGACTGAGAGAAAAGTATATAGTATACAATGTTACATATTATTATATCAAAAATTGACAACTATATACACCGATTATTATAGAACTAATTACACATTATTTAGTTTTCCTCCATACTGCTCCATTCACACCAAAAAATAGTTTCAAACGAATAATATATAATAATAAAAATAAATTTTCTGAATAAATTAAACTATAATATGTATATATACTGAGCGAAAAGTATGGTAGATATATAATTCTACGCAAAATTAATAACTAAACCAATTATTGAAATCCAAAAAATATAATACGTTAAACTACATAAATATATTTAATTGTAATATTTTAATTTATTTATAATTTATTAAAAATTTATTTACTAAATTTTCATATATTTAATATTAAAATGTATACTATCGTGATATCTCTCAGTATATTTACTCATTTTTTATATACAAATATTTACCAATATTAGTCTTTTAGTAAAAATAGTAGTTATAGTATACTATAACTGTAAAATAATAGCAAATATAGTTATAAGTTATAATACACTATGAATTCTGGAAAGTAATAATAACATTAGTTATAGAATACTGTAACTATCAATAAACATTTATTTTCTTGTATTTTTATTCATTTATTTATTTACTATATATCCACTGTAAAATAGTAGAAAATCTATAGTTATGTATAGTACACTATAAATGCTGGGAAGTAATAATAACATATTAGTTATAAAATATATTGTAATTATTAATACACAATTATTTTATTTTTATTTATTTATTTATTTACTATATCCACTATAAAATACTATAGTTATAGTACATACGCTATATCTACTGGAAAGTAATGATAATATTTATTAATTTATTTACTTTTATTTCATTATTATTATTATTACTATTATTATTATCATCGATAAACATATTTCATTGGGAAAAATCATGTAAAAATCAGTGATATAAAAGTAACGTATATATAACGTGATTCTGGTTAGTAAATCCATTAATTTTCTGTATACATGACGAGAAAAAAAAAGGAGAAAAGAAAAGAAACGTTGGGCCCCTATCTCCGTCAATTTCCGCGATTGGCCCACATTTTATTCGGTAACGAGGCTGAAGACAGAAAAATTATCTTGCGCTTGTGTCACCGAGGCTCCGGGGTGGGACTCTGACGCGACTGATCCCGTGAATTACAGGTCGAATCCTCGACGATACGTAAGCAACAACCCCCCCAGAAGCCCATAAATCTTTATTACCGGGATAAGGGTGAGTTACAAGCCTTCGTGTACTCGAATCGCACGAAAATGGGATACGAGTCGCCAGATTAGCGATCATTCGCTCCTGGGGCTCTTCTCAACGCTAATCGCCCACTCCCTTTCTTTCATTCTCTCTCTCTCTCGTTAACTATCTCATCGAGTCAAAACGTGAGAGGGTACCGGACACGCAGATTTATTTTTTATTGTTTTTGTGCCTATACTTCTCTCGCACTCACTATTCATTTGAATTTTTTACTTCTTTTTATTACATTCGAAACAAATTTTTTATAGTTATATTTTTGTATGACTTTTATACTTATTGTAGATATTTTTTTTTGTTTTTTGTGCGTCTACTTGTTTTAAGGTAGTTTCATAGCTAAGTACTGTATAAAAATGGGGTACAGCCCTTCATGAGAATATAGTGTCTATAAAAAAGGTAGAACATTATACATGAATTTTTAAAAATACGTATTCAGAAGAAATATAATTATGCTATTTTTATTGAATTTTTCTTACTTATTTTACTAAACCTCGAGAGTGATTAATTTTTTTCCAAAATGAAAATAATGCAAAATTTCTACTACAATAATGATTATTTCCTCAAAAACTGGACTGTATATCATATGCTGACTTTTTTATATAACTTCTGTAAGGTGGTACTCTAACATTTTTTATTTTTTTATAATTTTCTTAAATATCCTTTTCAATTTCTTCTTATAAATAATTTTTTTCTAATGTTTCGATGGGGGACCCATTAAGCTTTAATTTCAAATATCACATAAACTAAACGGTAAAATTACTCAACTCTTTTTTTATTTGATTTGTTTTCGTTTTCTACAAAACAATTTTTTTTTAATTTTCTCAATTAAACGATATTTGCTATCGAACTACCTCAACACGTGTTCAAATAGGAAAAAAATCATTAAACTTTAACTTCAAATATCTCAGAAACTAAACGATAGACTTATTCAACTCTTCATATTCATTCGATTTGTTTTATTTTTCTACAAAACATACAATTTTTTTCATATTTTTCTTATAAATAAACGGTTTTTGCTATCGAACTATCTTAATATATATTTTGTTTAATAAAATAAATTTCATAAATTTTGTTTTATAAAATATATCGTTTCAATTCTTTCGCCGAGAGTTTTGAATGATGAAAAAAATAAAAATGAGAGTATACATTGCTAAGGAGAGACGTCGACGCGAGGTCCAGTTTCCAGGAGCGTTCTCGACGTCTCCGGTCTGGAAATCGCGAGGGACCCCGATGAGCGTCTCTGTTTCTCCGCTACTAAATCAAGACGTGCGTTGGTTACGCTCTCACGGAATACAGATTCTCGCTCCCCCGGTTATGGACTTCGAGTTATGACGTTTATCCGTCCGCTCTCTGGCTCACGAAACATTGATTTCACGCCCCACGGAAATTCGCAGTCATCGATATTGTCATTCAAGTTAAAATTGCATTTTTAACCCTTCTACAGATTAATCATTATTTTAGAGCTAAGAAAAAGAATTCATATTGAAAAAGAGCCAAAAAACTGATTTTTCCATCAATTTTTTGAATTTTTTGATATGAATTCTTGGATTTCACCACGAATAATTGACATTTTCGTTGGCTGTTGGAAAATTTCGATCAAATATAGGGTCTTAAAATCGAAAAAAAACATATATTTTGTGAATTTCCATTTTTTGAAAAATCTTCGATATGGCTTCATAACTTTTTAAATAATTGATATATTAACATAATTATTGCACAATTTGCTTCATTTTGCAAAAATCTATGAATCATTCTTAATAAAGTTGATTTTATCAAGAAAAAGGAAAAATATTGCAAATTAAAATTTTCATCGGTCTACGAGACCCAAAAATTCACAAAATTATTTGAAATTTTTTCCTTTCATTTTAAGAGTCTATAGTTGATCGAAAATCTTACGTACATAATGAAAATGCTAATTATTCTAGCGCAATTCAAGAATTCATATTGAACAAGCCAAAAAACTGATTTTTTGATCGGTTTATTGAATTAATCTTTAGTACCTTAATGGAAATCCGTAAATTTACTCTGGGTACAAAAAAATAGGTCACTATTGAATTTATAATGTATTTGAAAATTTGTTTCGATACATTTTCTTTATTTTTAACCTTTTAAAGTTGATTTTTTATCTAGAAGAAAGAGAAATATTGCAGATTGAAATTTTGAGACTCAACGTGACCCCCTGCAAAAATTCACAACATTTTTTTGAAATTTTGTTCTTCCATTTTAAGAGCCTATATTTGATCAAAAACTTTCCGTAGATAATGAAAATGCTAATTATTCGAAGCACAATCTAAAAATTTAGAGAGTGTTGAGTCCGTATTGAGCAAAATAATTAAAAGTTATTAGACAACGTTTTTCTCCCAATACAAAGACGTTTGAGAGAAAAAATTTGTTGCTGCAAGTCAACTGAAGAAAAACATATTTAAAATTTAAGATCATTGAATTACAGGTCTACTGTCTATATGTGATTGTCAAAAAAACAAAATGATGAAATTTTTTCGAAAAATTAGATGAAGCTTCTTTAACGCCATACAAATATCAGTATAAAAAATTTCACTTAACTTGGAAGCTCGTTACTGAGATATTTATCGTACAAAGTTGCAACTTATTTTAACACGTGCTCTTATATATGGGAAGATACAAAAAATAACCATTTTTACAATTAATATCTTAAAGAAGCTTCCTAATCATTGTGAAATTTTTATACAACCTTTTAGAGATGTTACTTAATATTATATGTAAAATTTTAAAAAATTTTCCATCAGTACCAATTTTGAAGACAATATTATATTTTTCGAATACGTTTTTTGAATATCCTTTTGAAATACTCTTATCATCTATATAATTTTCACTAAAAAACTTTCTCATCGCCCAAAAAGTGAATTCTCACACCCCAAAATGTATTCTCCCCCCAAAAAAACCCTCTTATATACATATTCCAAAGCAAGGAAAAAAAATGTGTCTACGCATAACGATATGTTTACAACAACGAAGAAAAAAAAAAGGGAAGAGGAAAAAAAAAGTATGGTCGAGCCCTTATTCGGTGGCTCGGGCGGGATCGGAGGTCAGAATTGTCGAACGTCGTAAAAATCGGTACACGCGGGGGAAACGGTCACGGGTCGCGTTATCGTTGGCTCTACGGATCATTACCCTGGTGCAACCCGGCAGGATGTCCTGCTACGTGCAGGGCCGCGTCTCTACTCAAGATTAATCGCCCGACGGGCGGCCCGGGGGGGGGGGGGTTGAGAAAATTCGCGAGAGGAGCGGGGGGGGGGGGCGGGGGGGGGGGGGGGGGGGGGGGGGGGGGGGGGGGGGGGGGGGGGGGGGGGGGGGGGGGGGGGGGGGGGGGGGGGTGAGGGATCTGAGGCCCGAGGAAAAGGGCTCAAGGGATATTTGACATTGTCGGGCGAGCCGTCCGATAACGAGAGCTCGTACCCGATAAGACGTCAAACTTTTTTTTTTCCCACCCCTGCGCTCGAGCTTATATTTTCCTCTCGCGACGGAAAAAGCGGAAGTCCCGCGTCGTGTGAGGCTCTCGAAAATATCTTCTTCTTTCTACTTTTTTTCGTTTCTCTCTCTCTCTCTCTTTCTCTCTCTTCTTTGCGTCGCGTTTTTTTTTCTCTCGCCATCGCCGGCACGGTTTTTCGTTTTTTCACTTTTGTTCGCGACAGACTCCGGGGACGCGTGTCCGCGCATCGTCACACCTGCTTATGAACGGCAAAGCCGTTCGTGCCCGGACTCCCTCCCGGCTTCTCCGCCGAGAAGAAAAGGCTCGTGGAATTAAGGAAGAAAGAGTTTAGTTATATTCACTCTTTATCTTTCTCTCTCTCTCTCTCTCTAACTCTCTTTTCACGTTTCATGACTTTTTTTTCGGTATGTGTTCCTCTTTTACTTATTTTACATACTTAGTCGCTTATTACGAGGTTATTTTATCGGAAAATCGTTTTTACTTTGAATTTTAGTTAAAATCTCTGTAAATCTTCCTTAATATGCAATCAACGTGTATTTTTACTTATTTTACTTATTTACTTTCATTTGACACTTATTTTTTTATTATTACAAGATTAATTTATCGGAAAAACTTTTTAATTATGAATTTTAGTTAAAATCTTCCACAAAATGCAATTAATATGTCTTTTTATTTATTTTACTTATTTTACACTTATTTGCTTATTGCTACAAGGTTATTTTAACAAAAATCGTTTTTACTTTGAACTTTAATTAAAATTTCTATAAGTCTTCCTCAATGTGCAATCAATGTGTGTATATTAATTTTCAAGAATGTATGAGCAGAATTCGTTACATTTTTTTGTGTTTTACTGTTCTTGAGTACATGAAAAAATATCTTGCCAAATTTGAAATTGTTCTACTGAATGGTTCAACAGTTATCAAACTCGAAATGTGCTAAAATTTAACATTGTTTTTTATGGGGCTTTCGTAAATTTACACTGAATACAAACATGAAATCGACGGTTTTTATCTAACCATATTAATTAATTATTTTAAATAGTTTAAACTTCACAATTTTAATATATTTAAAGATCATTAGAATATCTCTGTAAAAAATTTGGTGTTAAAAAGGTGTTATAATTAAATCCGGTGCGAGTAAATATAAGAGATACAGATTAAACAACTCAATAATATAAAGAATATTTTGGAATAATGTAAAAGTTTCGATTTATTTGTAAGGTTTATACAAATTACATATGCAACGCTGTTCATAAAAAATTCTATGTTAACAAGTTTGTAAATTATTTTTAATTTTTCCTATCTCTCAATGCAGAGATTTATACCCTGATGTAGGGTAATTTACTATGTAGACTTGCTTTTTAAAAAAATTTGTTTCTATATACTAATTTTTTTCATATTACACGTTACAAGTTTTGATATTGAGTAGAAAATTTTCTGGCAATGCTTTAAAAAGTTTTGTATTTTAGTATCAGTTTCTAGAAATAATTATATTTCCCCTCAAACCTACTAAATTTTTCGCATTCATTCTCGTTCCCGTTTATTCTCACTTAATAGAGTGGACTGCCAGAAACGTTGACAAAGTTTTATTGCTGAACAGGCATGGGCGAAGCTCGATACTTTTCTGAGAAATGAAAATAATTTTTCAATAGGTGTATCGATGGTGCCATAAACATCATCCATTGAAAATTTTTCATTCTTGAAGAAAGTTATCGAGCTCTCTGCCCATCCCTATAACTGAAAACATCGATTTTTAACCCCGTGAAATATCAGAAACTAACATCGCTTAACATCTTTTCCCAAACACACTGGTGTTATTATTTTAAACCATATCCTTATTTTACCACTCACACAATTTGATTAACACCGAAATTTAAAAACTGGAATTTATAACTATAAAATTTAAAATAAACATTTATATATAAATAAATAAATATTTATTTAAAATAAATAAATAAATATTTATATATAAATCTGTCATAAATAAATATAATAATTATTTATATATTTGTTAAATAAATATAATATTTATTCATATATTTGTTTATAACCGATATTTTCATGGTTTCTCGCAATCTTCACAATTTTAATAAATTTCCATATACAAAAAAAAAGACGTCACGGGCTTGTTTTCCATTCGACAATATTTAATTAATTCAAAAATAATTTAACCTCTGCGCAATTTCGCGGTAATTCTATTCTGCCGTGAAAGAAAATGCATTTCTCCGGCTCACCGGCCATTATTCAAATTAATATTTCACTCGGTGGCCTTTTTCAACATTTTATTAAGCAATTTTTTATTCTCTTTATTTCCGGGTATATCTGAGAAAGAGAAGACCTCGCGAGTCGATCTTCGGAGTTTCTCTCGTCTCGCGTACCCTTTTCTCCCCCGTCCCTCTCGTACTTTTTTTCTTCGTTCACATTAGAGTGTCGCGGAGACGAAGCAGCGAGTATGTGAGAGCCCGCTAACGACGAGGCTTACGCGGCGAGGAATAATAAAAATAAAAAATGAGAGATTCGTATATATATTGCCGGGCGAAAGAGAGAGAGAGAGAAAGAGAGAAAGAGACGTAGAAACGACGACGTCGAGGAGGAATTGTGCTCCGAGAAAGAAAAGGAAATGCAAGCGGGGACCGAGTCCAAGGGGGAATTGGGACTCGTTTCCTCTCGCGTTAATCTTACCTCTCTCTCTTTCTCTCTCTCTCTTTCTCTTGGTCTTTCTCTTACCAAGTCTCGGCGAAACGATTCTCCGAAACGTATTACAAATGCACGCTTTAACGGTGTATTGAAAGCGAGACGACGTGACTCAATTCACGAGACCCGAGTTCCTTGGGAAAAAAAAGAAGGTCGTAACTGAAATTAACGTTAAATTTGTTTCATTCGTAAAAAATGGAAAATGGTTTTAGACATTCGTCTTTTTTCACACTATTCCGGTATCCTCGACGTCCGCGCTCGTTGTCACGCGTGCCTCTCGTTATTTGGACGCTGGAGGGTCAAGAAAATGTTGAGAGAGCTTTGTCATAATTTATTGGTATTAATTAAACCGAGATTTTTCACTACCAAAATTCAAGATAGATATCAAATTCATTGAATAATTTTTAGTTTTTATTTAATATTTACAAAAAATTATATACATTTCATTCATTAATTAGCATTATCCACGCTCTATTTTTTTAAAATAAAAAACTGTTTTAATTAAACGAGAATAAAAAGCGAGATAAATGTCATACCTTTAATTTAATTTAAAAAAACTATATTTCATATAAACAGACAAAAAACGATAATGTTCCACAAACTAAGCGAATCATGATTTTCTTTTTTTTAACCTAATCAAACAACATTTCACAAAGGAATCAAATTTAATTTGATATTCTGTTTTTTTTTTTCAATAAAATGAAAGCTGTTTCAATCGAATAAACAAAATTAAAAAAAAAATCCCGAGAATTTAAAAACAAATTCATCTTTATTTGTTCGTGCATGTAAATTTGACGTCTGCTCGTTATCACAATCTGTTGATAGAATTAATTTTTATCCAATTTAAAAATATTAAATAGATCTCATTCATTAACTGATATTTTCCGCTCTTAAATTCTATTTTCTTAAAATAAAAAACTGTTTAAATTAAACAAGAACAAACTTTATTTCGAGTTATTTAAATAAAAATAAAATAAAGTTCTACAAACTAATTGAAACTTAATTTTCTTCTTATTTTAAATTAATCATAAAAAATTTCATAAAGGAATAATCAAATTTAACTTTGATATTCAATATTTTTTTCAATAAAAAAAAATCTGTTTCAATCGAATAAACAAAATTTAAAAAAAATCCCAAGAATTTAAAAACAAATTCATCTTTATTTGTTCCTGTATGTAAATTTGACGTCTGCTCGTTATCACAATCTGTTGATATAATTAATTTTTATGTAATTTGAAAAAATTAAATAGATATCTCATTCATTAACTGATATTTTCCGCTCTTAAATTCTATTCTCTTAAAATAAAAAACTGTTTAAATTAAACAAGAACAAACTTTATTTCGCGCTATTTAAATAAAAATAAAATAAAGTTCTACAAACTAATTGAAACTTGATTTTCTTCTTATCGTAAATGAATCATAAAAAATTTCATAAAGGAATAATCAAATTTAACTTTGATATTCAATATTTTTTTCAATAAAAAAAATCTGTTTCAATCGAATAAACAAAATTAGAAAAAAATCCTAAGAATTTAAAAACAAATTCATCTTTATTTGTTCGTGCATGTAAATTTGACGTCTGCTCGTTATCACAACCTGTTGACAGAAAAGAGAAAGAGAGAGAGAGAAGGCATGAGAGAAAAATAGAGATATCGAATCGGGAAAGGCTGCCGAGGGAAACGCCTCGGCAGTTTCCGGGTTGTCGATCAGGCGAGCTGATAGAGGACTCGATACGGTTTCGATACTTCCTCTCTCATTATTATTGCTATCGTTCTTTTTTATTGTCTCGAACTTTTTTAACGTTTCCGCTTCTCCTCTCCTCGGCCCCTTTCCACCTCGGCCCGCGCACCCCTCCGGCGGGCCAAGATGCAATCACTTAAACGCGTTCGCACCGTTTCCAGAGAGGCTCCTCCCCGCGAACTTCGATCAAAGCGAGCGAAACAATGAGCCGGGACAATGGTGGAAACTCACGGAAGAGAAAAATCTCAACTTTTAATCGTTTTTGTCGATTCAACCCCCGCCCCCCCCCCCTTTTTATCACCGTTTCCCTCTTTATTTTTCTTTTTCATTTATTTATTTACATTATTTTCTTTTTCGTGACAATTCACTCCCAATTTGCTTATTCCCTTTTATATTCTTGTCAATCCAGTTTCTTGTTTCTCACTCTGATTTAATTAATTCTGCTCTCTTTATTGGTGATAAATTAATTCCTATATACTTTGGTTATTCACTGATTTTTGTGTTTCTTGTCTTTTGCTTATTTATTTTATTATATTTTTGTAACAATTGACTAGTCGTATTTTTATTCCTCTTTTATTCGTTATAATTTAATTATATTGTTTTTATTTTAGGTCATCCCTAATTTGTTTTAACTAGAAAAATAACGAGCGTTTCTTGCTTATTTTTAAAAATTTTCTTATAAAAACTCACTTGCTCTTTTCCAATAAAATGTACCTCTTTTTATCAGTATTTAATATTTTTCGTAAGTTTATTTACATTTTTTCGTAAATTTATCCCTATTTTGTTCATTTATCTTCGTCTTATCAGCATGTTATTTCTTGTTTTTTTTTCGTTCATTCAGTAACAACAAAACATTTTTGTCTGCTAATTTATTTATTTATTTTCAAAAAATTCACCCAAAATTTGTTCATTTACTTTTACCTATGTTCACTGTTTCTTGTTTTTTTTTTCGTTAATTCAGTGACAATTTACATTTTTTTTCATCAATGCTTACGATTCTCTTACTACTCATTATAATATCCTTTTTTGCAACAATTAATTCCTACTTTGTCAACTTACCCCTTTTTTTCACCAATTCACCCTTGTTTTACCGATTCAACCCTTTTTATCTCGTATATATATATAAATTTACCCGGTAGCGATTAATTTGTCTCTCATTCTCCGTCATTGTTTTGCCAATCGGATTCCGGCTCGTTTGATATTCGATAATCGTCGCCGAAGGAACTTTCCTGCACGAAATTTATTTTCTCGCAATGCTAAGGCCGATTGGTCGTCGCGCCGCCCGGGGGCGCGTTTTCGCTCAATTTGTCGCGATAAAAGGCGTCGCGAGTTTCGCTGACGATGCACCCGTCGTTAACCCGTCGGGGGAAAACGAGACCAATGGCGAGACCCCGCGCGTGTCCGGAGAACGCGCTCTCGTTACCGCGGACGTGTCCCTCTCTCACACCCCCCCTCCCCCCTCCCGCTATTTTTTTTCTCCCCCCCGTGTCACGAAAATTCTTCGCCGATTCGTTTATAAATTGCGAATTTTTCGATCCCAAATGTTGCATCGCCGACACTCGATTTAACGATTTTATTGACACTATTTTTCTCACCTTTTTGCGCATTAAAGATTTTATTGTATTTGTTATTATACAGTCAGTTCCAATAGTTTTTTTTTATTTTTATTTTTTAATGAACAACGTGTGTTACGAGCTTACCGAGACACAGCTTATTATTCGAAACTTTGTCCCTCAACTAAATGTAAAAAATCATCACTTTTGAAATGAAAGTTATATAATGAAAATTATACAGGAATTATTTTTATGAGAAACTATATTATAATTTGATATCACATACGGAAATAAAACGTATTTAAATATGTGTACTGTATTAAAAAATAGTATACTTTTTTTTACATAAGATTTTCTCGCCTTTTTATAATTGAAAATAGTATATGTTTCAAATTGTATTTATAATTATATTTTTATATACAACTTGAACTACACTCTTCAAAATACATATATTCAGGAATAAATTTTTAATATTTATATTAAAAAATATTTTGAATACTTATTTTCAATACAGGTAAATATACTTAATTTTGTTTAATTATTCATTATAAATGAAATATAAAGCGTATTAACTACAAAGAAATGCAAAAGGTATTATTTAAAAAAAATTAGTAATATAATTTCGAATATAATTGTAAAATAAATATAAAGCTACGTAAAACATGCGTATGAATTTTATAAGTACATTTGAAAGATATCACATACATATTTAAATATTTGAAAATAAGTATCTGAAAATATAAAAAAAATGTATTCTGTTACATTTTCAATTAGAGCATAAAAATTATATTTAACAAACATTTATTTACTCATATAAAAAAAATTTATTTAATTTTTTAATTAAAGACACGGTAGTGTCTTGATGCCAAGTAATGAAAGAAAGCAAGATCGGCAATAACGTCATGGCGTCAAGATGACCGTGTCTATACTTACAGTAAAATTTTGTAATATATACAATGAATTATATAAAATATAATTAAGGGTGTTGAGCAGTTCGTAGAGCAAAAAATTAAAAGTTTGACAACGTTTTTTATGAAGAAAAGTTGCTGCAAAACAACGGAAGAAAAACATATATTATGAAATTCAAGGGCATCCATTGACAGAGGTTTACTCTGTATGTGATTGCACAAAAAAATGATGAAATTTTATTTAAAAATTAGATAAAGTGTGTTTAACACACTACAAAAATCAGTGCAAATTTTTCTCTTAAATTAGGAAGCTCATTACACTGAGATATTTATTATACATAATTGCAACTTTTAACATGTGCTTTTGTGGGAATGTTCGATAAATAACTTTATTTCTAACAATTATTGAGGAGTTTTATAATCGTCGTGAAATTTTTGCAAAACCTTTCAGTGATATTACTTAACATTATGTAAAATTTTCCAAAATTTTCCATCTTCAATTTTGAACACAGCATATCCTTAAAATACTAAACAGAATTGAAAGATATAAAATTTGTACAGAACGAAGTCTGCTTCTCTCGAATTTTACACGAGGTAACTAAAAATGGAATAACTGAAAAATTGAAAGATAAATATTCTTCGAAACGTGGGAATAAAAGTCCCACACGGAGCGAGTCCTTGGCAGAGTCACCGGGCGAGGTGAGTAAAATAGTCACACGACGATGAGGATCAAACGAAAAAACGCATCCCTCTCTCCGCCGTTCGCTTTTTCGTCGTCTATGAGTCACTCTCCCGATTATTCCGTGTAATTAAGTAAGCCGGAACTTTTGTCAGTGCTTTCACGACGAAAGAGAGAATGCGAGAGAGAGAGAGAGAGAGAAAGACGCGGGAGCTTTTTGCCGTCCTTGGCCGTTTTCTAAGGATAAAGAGACCAAAAGAGGGAGAAAGAGAGAGAGAGAGAGAGAGGCGTCGAGGCCAAAGGCAGGATCCAAAGACGAAAATTTCTGCTCCGGAAGACCGGGAAAGGAGCCGGACCGAGAATGAGAAGAAGAAGGCGAGCGCGCGCGCGCGCTCCCGAGACTGGGGAAGCTCGGGGGGGTGGCGCGGCGAAGACTCCTCGCCTGGGGGAGAAAAGCTTGTGGAAAGCCAACGGAGGCGGTAATTAAGAGAGTTAGTTGCCGGTCTCCCAATTAGGAGCCAGTAGAATCTCTCAAGTCTGCCCCGGCGCGACGAAGTAGGATAAGAACGAAAAGAGAAAGAGAGAGAGAGAGGGATGAAGAGAAAAAGTAGAGGAAAAGCGAGTATCGCTTGGCCCGTTTTGCTTTGAGATTATTCGCAAACCGCAGCTTGAATTTCCTCTCTCTCTCTCTATCGCGGACTCGCCGGAAGAGCCCTTATTCTCGAAAGGTCGTACACGAGAATCCTCGAGAGTGAGGCCAGAAATAAGACTCCCCGGATAAACGCGCGCGCGCCCCCGCGTCCATGTGTATCGCGCGGCGCGGCTCCTTGCACGCGACCGCGAGCAAGGTCCGCGCGACCGCCTTGTTCCTCTCCTCATCCCAATGTTTTTTTTTTCCTGCCCCTTCCCCCCCTCCCCCCTCGTCGCCCCTTACCATCCCTTACAACGCGTTCACCACAATCGAGAAAAGCGGCTCCGTATGCCGCGCTTTTTATTGTCGTGTGCTATATATGTATATGTATTTTTTTTTCTCTCTTTCTCTCTCTCGTTAACCCTTCTTATTTTACCCCTCTTCTCTCTCTCTCTCTTTCTCCTTTTTCCAACGCTTTTTACTTTATTCCTCGGACTTTTTCGCGGACGCTTAATTAAGACGGGAATAACTTTGGTCCGGGCTCCGGATCCGTCAAAGACACAGGCCAATTTTTGTCAAGTTTTTTTTTTATACTTCAGGTGTATTGTACTTTGAAATTTTTCATATTGTTTGTTTGTTTGTTTTTTTTTAATTAAATTTATGTCCTTCGTTCTTAGATTTTGCTTTTCCGGTTTTAATTACTATTCTTATTTTCGTTTTTTTTTTCTTTAATTTGTTTATTTATTTTGTAGTTTTCCGTTTTTTGTTGTTGTCAACAATGCGAAATGCAATTCGAATATAATTCAATCCGTCAAGGACACAGACCAATTTTTGTTAGGTTTTTTTTTATTCTTCAGGTATTGTACTTTGGAATTTTGCATATTATTATCATTTTTTAAATTAAATTTGTGTCCTTCGTTTTTAGGTTTTGCTTTTGCGGTTTTAATTACTATTTTAGTTTTATTTTTTTACTTTTAATTTGTATATTTATTTTGTAGTTTTTCATTTTTTATTGTTGTTAACAACGTAATAAAATGTAATTCAAATATAATCCAATTCGTCAAAGACACCGGCCAATTTTTGTCAAGGTTTTTTTTATACTTCTTTGAAATTTTTCATATCTTTTTTTTCTTTTTAAATTAAATTTATGTCCTTCATTCTAAGATTTTGCTTTTCCGGTTTTAATTAATATTTCTATTTTCGTTTTTTTAATTTTATTTTTAATTTGTATATTCATTTTGTAGTTTTCCATTGTTGTTATATATAAACTATGCAAAATACATAATTCAAAACATCAATGAATTAAAGTTAATTTAACATAATTTTTAGGAGTTTACGAAATTTATGTAGACTATTAAAATTTTGCATTATTTATTAAAGGTTTCACCATGAAATCAATTGACGAATTGAAAAATAATCGTTAAAAATATCCAAAGTATGGAATATGCGAGAAAAATCTGAACTTTCAAACGAGCTTTTTGTATAGCGAATACTCTAATGATGCTCCGGACCTGAATTACGTCCTTTGACAAATTTAATTTATTCTAAAAACAAAAAAAAAGTACAAAAGATGAAAATTCCTACTACAAAATTCTCGTACAAGTTAACTTATTACAAAACATATTAAAAAAATTGAATCATTTTATAGAAAAATCGTCAAAAGCCGAAAAAACATTAGCATGTCAAGATAATAAATTCGAAAAAAAAAAACAAAAAAAGTGATGATGGGTGTAAACGGAAAGTATTTGAAAAAAAAAATTGGTCTGCGTATAAAAACCGGAAGCGAGACGTTTTCCCGGGTGAGAATTCGGGCGGCCTCGAGGGCGAGCTCTGGCGAGTCCTTCATCGAGGAAAGATCGTCCGGGGACTCGCTGGCTCGGCGGAATCTCCCGTCTGGCTCACCCGGAAGGCCCTCCAAGGCACAATGCCGCCTCGACGCGGTAGTTCTCACTTGATTAATAACCGCCGGGACGTCCACAATGAATTCGACGCAGCCACCCAGTGACTCTCGCACTTGATTAACGATTCTCGCACAATGAGCCGGGGCCTCTTCCGCGGTCATCCCGATCGCGGGATCGCTAACACCCGCGGTAAACTTCCGAGGCTCGCCGATTGCCGAAAAAAAAAAGAAAAAATATCATTTTTTTTCTATTCATTTTTCATATCTCGTCGCGCTTCCCTCGAGATCATTTTTTTTTTCAATTTCTTACTTCTATAGCCAAATACATACCGTTTCATTTGTTTCAAAATAAAATATTGATAGAAAATATAAATTTAGTTTTCAAATAAATCGAGTTTTTGGATAAATTTTGGAAATTATATCTTTTTTTACTTAAAAATAATATGTGTTATAAAACAATATTATAATGTAATACTTTACTGCCTTAGAACGTCGAAAATTATAAATAATTAATATCTATATCATTTAATACAAAAGTATGTTAGTAATTTAGCATAAAAAATATATTAAATATTATCTATATAGTGTGACTGATTCATCGTGTAATTTTAAATAGTCTCTTGTTTATTTTGACGTTGTGCATTTCTTATTATTGTATTTGACATTAAAAATCCCAATGATATTAATTTTTGGTTTTTTTTCCTCGGCACGTTTCTCACGAGGTATAATTTTTTTTCAATTTTTAATTTCTAAACCCAAATATAATAATTAAAATTAAAATTAATAATTAAAAGTAAAAATTGTTTTATTTTTACTTGCAAATAAAATATATCGTAACATAAAACAATATTATAATGTAATAATTTATTATTTTACAAATGTAAAAAATATTAATAATTAATATTTAACATTTAATTAAAAAATATTGTATAGTATTTAGTATAAAAAATATTAAATATATTATAGTGTGACTGATTCGTGTAGTTTAAATATTTCCTTGTTTATTTTGTTGTTGTACATTTCTTATTATTGTCTTTTGAGATTTGAAATCCCAAAGATATTAATTCCCGATTAAACCCGAGCACTCGCCGAGCTGAAAGCTTTATTATCGCAATTATTGACATTATGTCTGTCGCTCGATTAATTTTCCGTGCGCGAACGCTCGGGACCGCGGGGACGATGATAATCGTCTCCGGGGAACAGGGGAGGAGAGAATCCACTCGTTTCGCTTCGATTGCCTCGTTAAGCCTTGGCAAAGGGGCGAGACGAGAAAAAATGGATTTGAAAATGAAAAGGGACTCCATTTTCCTAAATATACATTTTTTTTCTTCTTATTTATTAGTCATTCGCAGAGCAAAAAGTAATCAATTTTGTATGGTGAATTTCTCCATTCTTTTTAACCCTGCGAAGTAAATGACGGTGAAAATATTGAAAGTATTGGAAACGAGAGATATATAAGAATTCACAGAATAATATGCGCGATGAAAATTTCAACATGGCAGCCAAACTCGTTATTGAAATATTTTAATATTTTTATTAAATATTATATGCTATTGATTTTTAAAATATTTCTAATTTATGAAATTTGTGAAAAATGAACGAAATATTGAGGACGGAAAATTAAATTTTTATATGATACTACCAAAAATTCACATCTAGTTTATTAAGAATATCCCAGTTCTTAATAAATTATTTTAAAAAAAAATTAAAATTCATATTTTTTAATGCAATTTAACATTAATTATAGCAATTAATATGCACTGTAACAATTATAGTAAAAAAATTCACGTTTATTCTTGAAAAATTATGGCATACATTAATAACCGCAGTCACTAATCGTTGACGAGTAAATAAATATCACAACATTTTTTTCATTTTTAAATATTTATTTTTGTCATGTGAAAATATGAAAAAAATTCGTTTAGTTCACATATTCGTCACGAGAATCGAACGGAAATGTTGTATTTTCTGGCAACCATTGTGAATCTCGAAATTTCTTTCCCGGGGCGGGCTCGGCGGTAGAAAAGTTGGCGAAACTCATGGCTGGGCAGAGGGAGGGGGGTGAGGCTGCCTCGCGGTCTGAGAACGGAATCGCAGTTGCCGAAATGATAGCGAGACTACCGAGCGCGTTTTTCGGAGAGGCAAACGAGGAGAAGAGGATCCGAATAAGGAATTTGGGGGGGGGACTTGTTGCTCAAGCCGCAATCCCGCGGTTTAAATATCGGAAATTTAAGCGTCTCGCGGTCCTCCCGTTTTAACTCTCATTCCCTGAAAACTTGCATAACTCCTCTCTCCATCTTCATTTTTCAACGAAGCGAAAAAAAAAACGTCACGACTTTTTATTGCTTTCGAAGCAATACGACCATGATACATTTTTGTACTCTCTCATCGTCAAAAGTCTGAAAAGTACATAATTCCCACATTTTTTGAAAAAATACAACATAACGTATGGTCAAAATATTTCAAAATTTACTAGACTCAAATCGAACTTGAATGGAAATTCATTCAAAATTCTTTTTGCAAATTTTATTAATAAAACTTAATTTTCATAAACAATCAATGAAAATTTATATTAAAAATACTCTAAAACATGCAAGGATGTGAAAAAAATCTCATGAATTTTATTGCTTTCGAGGCAAAACACTCACGCTACATTTTTTTAATATTCTCTCATAGTTAATAGTCTAAAAAAAGTATACAATTTTCACATGGTTTGAAAAATAAAACATAACACACAAGGTCAAAATATTCCAAAATTTACTGGACTCAGATAGAACTTAAATAGAGTTTTATTCAAATTTCTTTTTGGAAATTTTATTGATAAGTCAACATTTTTTTATAAATAATCAATAAAAATTGATATTAAAAATAATGTAAAACAATGTAAAATAATGTAAAAATTCATTCAAAATTCTTTTTGCAAATTTTATTAATAAAACTTAATTTTCATAAACAATCAATGAAAATTGATATTAAAAATACTCTAAAACATGCAAGGATGTGAAAAAAAATCTCATGAATTTTATTGCTTTCGAGACAAAACACTCACGCTACATTTTTATATTCTCTCATATAGTTAATAGTCTAAAAAAAGTATACAATTTTCACATGGTTTGAAAAATAAAACATAACACGAGGTCAAAATATTCCAAAATTTACTGGACTCAGATAGAACTTAAATAGAGTTTTATTCAAATTTCTTTTTGGAAATTTTATTGATAAGTCAACATTTTTAATAATAATATATATAATATATATAATAATATATATATAATAATATAAATAAATAATAATAATATAAATAATAAAAATTGATATTAAAAATAATGTAAAACATACAAGTATGTGAAAAAAAATATAGAGGAGGGTTGCAAACGTGTGAATTATTTCTGCGGCAGGTCGGAGGATGCGGGACGTGGGTTGAGAAGGAGCGTATTGCCCGTGCGGGCATTGTGTGCAAAACATAAGCAAATGCACACAAGATGGTGTACACACTTCATGGGCTATCGAACAGAGTACACACGTGGGGGGAGAGAGAGAGAGAGAGAGAGAGAGAGAGAGAGAGAGAGAGTGAGAACGACTAGGGAAATAAGCAGACAAGATTCACCAAAAAAAAAAAAGATTTTTTACTAAAAAGTCAAGAGCTAAAATAATTGAAGAAATTTTGAGAAAAATCCTTGGCAAGGATTCCTTGAGGAAGGAGAATGGTGATCGCAGGGGCTAAGGGAATAAGTTTTAGAGAGTAATTTCGAGGGAAAGAGAGAGAGAGAGAGCGAAGGGTAGAATCCCTGCGGGCTGTTTGGCTCGCTCGACGGCATTATGTGAGCTTGATTAGCGAAGGCAAACGTTTGCCTCGTCTACGCACTCCTGGTGCACACAACACATATGGGACTCGTACTCGGGAGCCGGCCGAGTGTGTGCACTCGTGAGCAAACGCGCATTCTCGAGCACACCGATCAGAAATTCGCCTGCGCGACAATGTTACCGATCCGCTCTCCAATTCACCCTGAATTCAACTTGCCGCCTGCAACGTTCATTCCAAAATTTCCCTCGGCAATTCGCCTTTTTTCTACTCCTTTATCATGCTCTTTAGGTTTATAAATTTTTATAGTACAATATTAATAGTTATTTTTATTATGGTTGAATAGTATGGTATAGTGATGATGGTGATAGTGGTAATATGATGGTTTAGATGATAATTATGATAGTGATGATGATACAGTGGAATTTTGGTGATGGTGGTAGTGGTAATGAGATCATTTTGATGGTGATGATAATACAGTGGTATTTTGGTGATGGTGATAGAGTGGTAATGAGATAGATTTGATGGTGATGATGATACAGTGGTATTTTGGTCATGGTGGTTGTGATTTTGTCATAGTTTTGATGGTGATAGTGGTAGTGATGATGGTATAGCGATATTGTGGTGATGATGGTAGTGGTTTTATGATGGTTTTGATGGTAGTTGTGGTAATGATGATTGAATAGTGATAATGTAATGATTGTGATGGTGATAAAAGATACAATGGTATTGTGATGATGGCAGTAATGGTTTTGTAATGGTTTTCATATGGTGAAAGTGGTAGTGATTATGGTATAGTGACATTGTGGTGATGGTGTGGTAGTGGTTTTATGATAGTTTTGATGGTAATAATGGTGGTAATGATGGTATACTTGTAATATGATGGTTTTGATGGCGATAATGATAGTGGTGACGATGCAATGATATTGTGGTGATGGTAGTAGTGATTTCGTGGTAGTTTTGATGGTGATAGTGGTAGTGATGATGGTATAGTGACATTGTGGTGATGGTGGTAGTGGTTTTGTGATGGTTTTGGTGACGACAATGATGGTGATGATAGTAGAGTCGTATTGTGGTGATGAAAGTAGTAATAGTAGTATCTCTACTAGTAGAGGTATAATACCTCTCTATCACAACCATTAATCATAACCAACATCACTATTATATTAATGGCAATAGTGGTAATAATAACATAGTATAGTTGTGGTAGAGATAGTAATGGTATTGAGGTGATGGTACAGTGAAACTGGTACAGTGGCGGTGGTGATAGTGATGATAGAAGTAGTGTTTAATTCATAGTGCTTGATAAGTGAATGATCAAGCCTTATTATACTTATCACGAAGAATTGCAGGATCCTATCTCTGTTAGAAATATTTTCAAAAGCCATCACTGATTCTAATAAAATTCTAAGACTGCCCCTATGATCTGCTCAAGTTCCTCATGCATTTGTGTTAATGAATCCCCATTCCCTACACCAATGACTTGCATTGATTTTATGAATTTCTGAATATACGTAAATAAAACTACATTAATTTCATTAATTCATTGACGATCATACTTATTCTTTCATTAGGTCTTTGATGTATTTCATTGATGAATGTACATCCATTTCATTGATCCACGAGCATACTTATGAAAAATATATTCAAGAATGTACATGTATAAATCCATTATATTCATGTTCTCACACAATAAATATATATTCATTTCAACACGTTCATAAAAGTAGAATACCAATGAATTTTCGTTTAGCCCACGTATTGACGAACGTACACTTATTTTTCAATAAGCAGTATATCTGAAAGATCGATGGAAAACCTTTTAGAAAGGTTATAGTGTACTTTAATTAGAACATTAAAGTATTAGAACACACTTTGATCCAAAATTGTATGATTGAAGTAATTAGCTCATTCTTGTTTTTTGTTGCAACTATAATTTTAATTGCAACATTGACTGTATACTAAATAATCATTTACATCGATATTTTTTCAAATACTATTTTTTATTATTTGTTATTTAAAAAAAATAATTAACTGCAAAACTTGGAGGCTCTGTAGCTTAAAAAAAATAGTTTTACGGTGAAACGAGGAGAATGTCGCGAAGCGAGCTAGTCGCTGAAAAAGTCTTTTTCTACTAGTCGCTCTTTCTCTCTCTTTTCACTCAAGTTTCCTCGGCAAGTGGAACGGGCGGTAAGAAAAGCCGCTCTCTCGCCCGGTGACGGAATCCTTGAAGGTTGATGGATGAGGAGACGAGCCAACGGAATCCTCCTTGCGGTCTCTCTTTCTCTCTCTCTCTCTCTCTCTCTCTGTCTCGCATCATCAATTATTCTTACAGTCTCGCGCCGAGAGATTCCGTTCTTTTTTCGCTCCTCTCCATTTCGTCGCCTCTGGAATTTCTCGCTTCCTCCTCCCTTTTTATCATCCCGATAAGAAAATACACGTGCTTCTATTTTGCATACCAGACAAGAACAAATATATCTGAAAAAAAATACCACCAAAATGATTATTTAAATAAAAGAACGATAAAAATATACGGGGCTGAAATATTTTTGAAAATGAAATAAAAGAGAAAAAAAAAGAGAGAAATAGTTCGAATCGATACACGAATTCCATTCTGTCACCAGAGAAGCCTCGGGCAGTCCAGAACCATTTTTCTACCTTAATGTCACTCGCTGTCCTCCCGCGACGTCTCGGACCTCTCGAGAAAATAAAAGGAGACGCAAAATGGGCAAGAAAGAGGTGAAAGGAAATCTCGAGTGTGAGAACTCTCGTCGTCGAAGAAACATTAAAGAAACTTTCTTTTTCTATTTATTTTTCGGTCGCTCGTGGTCCGATTCGCACGCTCTATTTTTTCGGTGGATGCATTTTTTTTCGATGATTTTTCGACATGTCGACCAAGCACGTGGTTTTGACGTTTAATCATCGTTTTATTCTTCGACGCCAAGTTTCGTTTTTTTTTTTCATCTCTCGCACGTTTTTATCGCGCGCTCGAATTGTCGTTCGCGCGCACTGGGGTCAGTAATTACGGCCAGGATGTATCAGACACGCAATCAAGAGTGAATTATCGGCTGACCGCCAGGATACACGCCCTCTCGGAGGCGTCGCGTTCGCCCCCGACGACAGCCTCGTCGCGACGCATCACTAACACACTCCCCGACGGTCGATGACGTCTCTCCGATGAGAAACGATTTTGCACCCCAATTCCATAATCCGGAAGTCTACCATATTATTATCTTCAATTCCAACCCCCATCCAATCAAAGACTTTGATTTTAGAACTTCGTCATTGACCGGTTGCTTTTTATTGTTTCAGATTCGGTGTCGAACGGGGTGACCGGCGAGACGACAAAGTGGTGAGTTTAATACTAGATCTAATTTCGTACTTTAGAAAAAAAAACAGTTATGATGGAATCTGTTAAGGTGATATGGTCATGGCAGTAAAACGACAAATTTTCGACTCAGTTTTTCTCATGGACAAAGTGGTTTGCGAGTAAAAGTTCATTAAGAAAA
>JAPYYW010004420.1:0-11392 GCA_030522545.1 Cremastinae sp. A BG-2022a
AAAGTGTTGTTTCTGCAAGTCGATTGTGTTATTTTTAACACCAGGTTTTTTGACCACCTACATTTTCTCGATTTACACCGCAGATTTTTTACAGTGTAGAAAAAAATTTAATTTGCTCTTTGTCACATTTATTACGAATTTTAAAAAATCGTTTAATCAAATGTAATTGTTTTCATCATTTTACGAAAAATTTCTGAGTATTCAGTCGATTTAAATCACGTCGCAGTGTGCACATCAAGTCCATAAATATTTTTAAGTGCGAATCTTAATTAATTCCAGAACAATAACACATATTGATTGTTTCATCAGATAACAATGTTAATCTTGAAATAGATAGAGTTTTTTAATCCCTATACATATAGATTTTTCAGTTTTTTAATTTTTTTAGATGTTACTTTTATTATCATTTATTTATATTCATGTATTTAAATTTATATTTTTTAATTTTATATAGCTATGTCGAGAAAAAGATTTGATTCTACTTTATCTCAGATTCAGTGGTCAATATTTCAAACTAATTATATATTCCGTAAAATTTAATTATCTGCGAAGAATTTTAATGATTTTGGATACTTAAGATCACATCGGATAAACTTGCATGTCAAGTTTAATCAACGTTTTTTAGCGCCAATCTTAATTTTGTCTCACAAATGTGACCCAGAATTCTAATTCGGTCAGATGTCAGTGTTAATCTTGAAATCTATTCATCATTTGTTCGTAATTCATGAAGATTTTTAAATCAATTTTTGTCCTACTTTGTGTATTTTTTAAATTAATTTTTTTTTCATTTTTAATCTATTTTTTATTATTTATTTATTTATTTGTCGTAAATTATTTACATCAAAGTAAAAAAAAAGTTTAAGAAACTGCACTATCTCAAATTTAATATTAATTTTTCTCAAAAATACGTCAATTTATTTTTGTGAATGAAGATAACATAATTTTCAATATAAAAAAGGTAGCTTTTGTTTGCGTCTGGTTGCTATGGTTTTGCTTAATAAAATAAAATAAGAACTTTTTTCTAAAAACTTGCCGACAATAAAAAAATATATAAATAATTCAGATAAATCGTTTATTTAAAATATATGTATTCGTATAATTAGAACAATGTTTTTAATAATAATAATAAATTAATAAAATGAAATGAATTTCGTTATTTAAAGAATAATTTACTGTGATTCAAATATTCAAAAAAAGTGCGTACATTGAGTATAAAGAGTTTTTAGCGCAAATCTTTATTCGATCTCGCTGGTATATGATGGTTAGTCTTTTCGCTTCGAATACGTGAAACGTACGAGTCGGCCGTGCCGTTCTCTCGTTTTGCCCATCCTCGCTTTCACCAGCACCAATGTGTACGTGCATACGTTTGTCAGCTAGCCATCTCTCCGAAACTATAAAATCCGCTACGAGGTCATTTACATCTACTTTCAGGCTCCTCATTACTCCTTTTTTTTGTCCTCCGGATTCACTTATTGCAGTATTCAATAAATGTTTTGAACCGTGCCAGAATGACCGACATCGGTGATTTCAATTCTGTTATTAAAGGTAGTACAACCGCAAAAGCGTGTTCAGATTTATTAAAAAATTTGCACAGGTCTTCTTTAATGTCATATAAAAATATGTGTCAAATTTAACAAAGCTTCACTATCTAGAAATCGAGATATCATGCATTGAAAGTCGTTGCTTTTTTGAATCTCCAATAAGAGCCCATATGTTAAAAGTAGCAATTTAAAAAAATTAATATCTAAATAACTACATGATAAAGCCTTTTTAAATTTTGCAAACACGTTAACACAATGTTAACGAAAATCTGTGCAATTTTTGAATAAATTCTGTCTCAAGAAATTTCAACTGATGATTTTACATCATTAAATTCCGATAATTGAATACCCTCGAACGAAGAAGAATAATATTTGTGCAAAGTTCGGTACAAAACAATAATTTATTTTCACTAATGTATGGCTCAACAATAGCAAACATTTGTCAAAAAATTTTGTCAAAGATTTTCTAGATTAAGATGACTGTGAAAAAAAATCGTCGTTGAACGAAAACGAAGATTTCACGTACGTAAAAGTGAATAAAAAATTAATAAACATGTTAAATTTGGAAAATCTATGTTAAATCTAGATATTTCGAAATTTTTTTCAATTGTAAAATTTAAACAGTTTGTCATAGAATAAAACTTTAATTTTAAAAAAATGTCTTGTTCCAAAATAATTGATATTTTTACGTTTGAAAAAATTACTTATCCATTTGATGTAACAAATGAAACAGATCCCACATACGTAAAAGTAAATAAAAAAATTTATAAATATGTTAAAATTTTAGAAAAACTATGATTGATTTAGAAATTTATTAATATTTTTTAAAAATTGTAAAATTTAAACACTTTGTTATGGAATGCAATATGAATTAAAAAGAGAACTTATTTTGCAGTTGCGAAAAAAGTTACCAAATTGAGTACCAGGAGCCATTCCTTATTGTTCTAAAATAAAAATGAATGTTTTTATGTTTGAAAAAATTACTTATCCACTTGATGTTCTACTTACGTATATCCATTTTTACAATCTATACTTTTGTAATCTGTATTTTTTCCATCTGTAATTATAATCAATTATCTATCTACCTAAAATAATCTAATAACACATATTTATAAATATCTATCTAAAATATAATTTTATAAAAATATATTTAAAGTAAAATCATAATTCAAATATTCAGATTTTCCCGCGTTACTCCGATTCATGTGCGCTTCAGCCAATGATTTATCTACTTTGTACCCTGTTCCGGTCTGAAAAAACGAAGACGTAATTTTTAAATAGCCGTTGTTTATTAAATGTATAGAGCGTTTTTTTTTTCAATGTAAAACGATTCATTGTTATCGATTTATAAATCTACCGGTGCTACGCTTAGGCATTGTTTATTAATAATACTTTTTTCTTTCGTTTACGAATATCAGGAATTCGTTTCTAATAACCTCAAAACTTCGGTACATAACGACAGACATTTACATGTGCAAGCTCGCGATTCCACGTGTTTTTTGATAGCTGTATAAAAAATTGTTAATAAAATGTGTTACGGCCTTTTCAATATTCTGTGATTTATCATTTAAATACTTCTATTCCTCCTGCGTGAAAAAACTGAATATTCGGGAAAACTCTCAAACGAATGTCAAACTTCGTCAACGTCGCAGTTTTGTGTAAACGTAAAATGCTATTTGATGTTACGATTAGAGAGGACGTAGCAAGCAATGACAATCCCTAAAAGCAAGCAGCTCCAACGTGCAGAGAAAAAGCAGAAAAAAATGGCAGCCCTCCTCGAAGTAATGAAATTGAACGAAAAGGACAGGAGAACAAAAAATTGTGTTGCGATGGAGGAAAGCGAGGCAAACCAGGATGTCCCTGCCAGCTCCGAAGGCGAACCCTTGTGCCGCAAAAGGGTATCTACCAAGGACATTGACAATACCGTTGCCGAAAGTAGCACGCTCGATGATACCTCGGAAAGCTCAAACACTCAAGATTCGCCGACCACTAAAAAGCCACGGTAAAGAAAAAAATTGTTCTTCGTTTAAAATATTTCTGATCCATGCCAAGCGAGATGAAAAAATAATCAAATATCCGATCTTTTTCGATTCAGACTTAGCGGAGATGAGTATTCAAAGCTGAAGCAAGAATTGAAAGAAAGAAAAATGAGATTACGAACCATACCGAGATTCAGGTTCAAAGGACTCGGAGAAAGTGCGAGTTTGAGGATGGAATCTTCCGACCGAATTCCAATATTTCTCAGAGACGTTCAGCATTTACTTATATATTCTCTTCTCGGGCAATCCTCACCATTTTTACCAGCTAGATGGTGTCACTTGGAAAAGTGTTCCAAGGTAGAATGAAAAAAAAAGGCTCAACTCGATATTTCCCTATAATGATGAAATACATATCATTAATTTCTATGTAAAAAATAATAATTATGATTGCTATTCCTGCAGGTATCGCACACTGTAGTATTTGTAATTGAAGGATTCTCGATTTACGACTATCTTTCCCACGAATCGAAGTTCGACAATATGAGATCGAAACTGGATTTTCGAGTGGAAATGGTAACACCGGCATCGTACGGAGGCTCGTTAGTCGAAGAAATCGCCACGGTTCCGTTGACGCGTTCCCAATTCGATGAAATAATAAAACGTAATATTAACATATTTATTTATAAGTTCAAACCAAAAACATAAGAGTTCTTTCAATTCAGCAGTGACAGTATTTTTCTATGAGTAATGATTTCGTTAAGGGTTTTGAGTCCATATAGTAAAAAATGAAAAGTTTGACACCATTCTTTTTCATAGAAAGTTATAAAAGAGCAAAACTTTATTAAGAAGAATTACTGCAAATTAACTGGTGAAAACCATATTTGAAATTCAAGAACATTTAAGGAGGTATTAACGAAAGTATGAAAATAAATTGTTGCTATTAATCCAGTTTTTCCATGGCTAAATTTCAGGTAGCATTATTGATAAGCAAAAACTGTCTCAAAAAAGTATGTTCGACATAAGCCAGAGTCTTATGAGAGACCGTTAGCAAGCTCTCTGAAAAAATATACATAGTGAACCTTCAATCTAAAATATCCCAAGTGTTCATTAGTTTCTAAGGTTTAATTATTTACCATAAAAATATATGGCCATCGAACTTTTCATTGAATTATTTAATTATATCAGATATGGCACTTATACGTGAGTAAATCTAAGTCAAATTATAATCTAAAAATGAACATCACTTTTTAACTATCTGTATTACATCAATATATTTTACATTTCGAAACTAGTATATTTGGTAAAAAAGATTTATTCAGTCGTAAAAGTTGTTTATTTACGCTCATTTAAAAATTAGCCAAACAGTATATCTCATTTGACTAGAAAGTATCGCTAATACCTCCTTAATGACAGATCTACTCTCTATGCGATTGCACAAAAAAGTAATGAATTTTTTTTTTAAATTAGATAAAGCTTTTTTAATGCAAAGATCGGTGCAAAATTTCATATAAATTAAGAAACTCATTACTCAGATGCTCATTATAAAAAATTGTAACTTAAAAAACGTGCTCATATATGAGAAAATCCAGATAATAGTTATTTTTAACAATTAATATCTTAACGAGAAGCTTCAAAATCGTCGTGAAATGTTTACACGACTTTTTAGATATGCTATTTAATATTACGTAAAATTTTCTATCATTTTTTAATTTTGAGTACAACCTTAAATACAGGATACGGCTCGTTGGAGGTCGCCCTGCAAAGTACCGGAGACATCGTGAAATTGTTGAAAAGCGTTTTTCCGATGCGACCAGCAATTACCGAGGACGGTAGAAAATTGACGAAAGAAGAGATGATTTTTCTTCCACCGACCGACAAATTTCCGAGGACTCAATTATTACTGTCTCCGTGGCAGTTGATTGAGGAAAACTACCCGCTGCCCCTCAAAGGAATTCTCGCAAACAGATACAAAGATTATATCTTCACGAAGGACGAATACGTCGAAGCCACAGCGCGCTCTCCGATGTTCGGGCTCGATTGTGAAATGTGCAGGACTACGTCGGGTGACTTGGAACTCACCAGGATATCTTTAGTGAACGAGCAAATGGAGGTATTGAAAAGAAAAAAAAATATATGCTTTTAAAGTTATTTTTAGGACGTTCTGACAAATTTATTGTACGAGGAATTTGAAAATCATGTGGTTTCGTGGTTTTCAGACCGTTTATGACAGTCTCGTCAAGCCTGAAAATGACATCACGGATTACCTGACTCGTTTTAGTGGAATTACAGAAGAATTGCTCGATGGCGTTACGACGAAGCTGACGGACGTTCAAAACAAATTGCGAGAGATATTGCCAGCCAACGCGATTCTCGTAGGCCAGAGCTTGAATTCTGATCTTCACAGTCTCAAAATGATGCATCCATACATCATCGATACTTCGGTCATTTTTAATTTATCCGGTGATAGGTAAATAATTATTTATCATCAACTATTAAGGCAGTCGTGCTGATATTCACTAGTCAATTGACTTCGTTGAAGATCGTAGAAAATCTACTTCGTAGATTTCGTTGAGAATTTGTGCAAAACTTGTTTGATGTGATCTACATTCGTGTATCAAATTTTAAAAGGTATTACCGTGCAGATATTGAGATATTCGTTGTTAAAAATCACAATTATTCTGCGCTCTCCAATAAAAACACGTGTTAAATATTGCCATTTATAACACTAAATATCTTGACTTCTGGGTGGTGAAGCTTGTTGAAATTTTGCACGATTCTTTATGATACTTCAAAGAAGTTTTTATCATTTTTTTATAAAAATTTCATAACTTTATTATTCGTGATTTTCATCAATATGTAACGAGTACAGGTTACCTTGGATGACCTTAAATATTGAATCCATTTGCAACAATTTTTCTTAACAAACTTAAGCTGAAAAGCCACATGGTATGGAGATAAATTGATATAAAAACTTTTGACTTTTGATTAAACTTTTGATTAGACTGTACTGCTAAAACTACTTAAGTAGTATTTTCGATAATTAAAGAAAGTATGTTTAAAAAATATATAAGGCATTAAAAGATATATATTTCGTTGAAAGTTGGTCAATTGACTTCGTCGTCAACTCACGTGATCAGTTTTTTTGAGATTGAATATAGGAAGTTTAAAATTAATTAAAAATCTTTCGAAAATTACCTCAATAATTCCATCTGAATTGTTGGTAATTAAAAAATGTATCAAAACTTTTCTTAGCTGTCTAATTGTCAATTGTCGTGCCATAAGAGCCCGTATTAAAACTATATATTTTGAAAATAAATAACTCGTTCAAATGACCGATTACCTATACAAATTTTTTTCTTTCTGTACCTTTTTATTAAATCTGGAATATATTTTTTAAAAAGATTTTAATCTAATAACACTCATATCAGCACGACCTCATAAATTTTCGTTAAAATAAACAAGTTTCGCAGTAATTAAAGATAATATATTTCTAGGTATAGAAAGACGAAATTGAAAGTCTTGGCGCATGAATTCTTAAAGGAAAGAATACAATCTGCTGGAAAGGAAGGCCATTGCTCGACCGAAGATTCGCAAGCGTCTTTGAAACTCGCTCAGCTGAAATTAGCGAACAGCGTCGACTTCGGAGACGCTGTGCTCACAGGTCACAGGAATATGGATGCTGTGTACTCGAAAATCAACAAAAAGAATGAAAATAAGCAGGACATTGACAAAGATCGTTACAATTTCGGAGTTTCGATTTTCAAGCACGTTACCAAAGAGAAAAAAACCGCAGCGATCGTCGGTAGAGACGAAATTATGAACGAATATTCGAGATATCTCAAAGATTCATCACTCAGCATTATGGATGACAAGAATTTCGACAAAAACGACCAGGTAATTGATAAAACGATGATTATTTATTTTTATTTTTATTATCTTTATTTTCAACTCATTTTTAACCGATTCAAATTTTATTCGCAGCTTCGTCTCGTCGTTACTGAAACCAACAAGCAATCGGTGAAACGATCTTGCGAAATTGCCATGGAACACGCCCTGATGTTTTGCCACGTAAGAATTCCAGAGTGCGATACTGAGGATCTTCAAAGCATGGAAAAAAATTGCAAATCGTTGGACAAGTGGTTCGGAAAATTGTGGGAAAGCACAGCGGTAAACGGTCTTGTGTGTGTCGTTCTCGCTGGTCAAAAAAATGCTACCAATGGCGCGTGTTTTATCAATGTGAAAAAGCAACCGAATCCTCTGAGACTGTAAATTAAATCGCAAAAAACAGAGGATGATATTTTCATCAAATTTCCGAAGTTTCCTCGTTCTGTACAAATTCAGTCTTTATCAATAAATTTTTTATATCCTGTTAGCGTACACGTTTTTTTTTAAGTACTATCAACTGAAGAACTTTTTGCTATTATTATTTTATTCAACTGTTTGTTTTTCGAAAGTAGAAATTATTTTTTTAGCAGTTTTATATTTTAAAAATATTAATGAGGTCTAGAATTTAAGAAAAAGCAAAATTTTTGTATGGAAAGTTCACAGATTGTTTCAAATAATTGGTTGATTTTCAAAAATCCCCTCAGCTTAGCCAATGAGAAAAAATGCCACTTTTATTTTTGCACAAAACTCAATTCAGAATAATAAACAGCTGGCTGAATTTTTAATAAATTTCGAAGGAAATATTTAAAGCTTCCATGTATAAATATTGAAAAAACACGCTTTTTTTCAAGATGTTTCAAATCAATATTATTGAAATGTATGCTCAATTCCCATTACACTCCCTGTACAGAAATTTGTTTCTTCTAATTATGTTATTCTTTGATAATATAATAATTTTTTATTCTTATCAATATGAATTTGGTAAATCAAAAATTGCACTAAAAAAAATTTCAAAGAATTATTTTTAATTCATTTTTTATTCTACTGACTTATAATGTCAAAAATTCATACAGATCGTTAGACACCCAAATATAGATATTTTTCTCCATTTTTTCTCAATTCAATATTGTTTGTTATTATTTCATATTAAAATGTAACAAGGTTTTCCTCTAAAATCCCAAAACAAGACATTTTTTATATAAATAATGATGGTTTTTTTATCTTATGTACATGAATGTTTTCACAAAAAAATTTATTTCAGTGCCCGGCTAGCTCAGTCGGTAGAGCATGAGACTCTTAATCTCAGGGTCGTGGGTTCGAGCCCCACGTTGGGCGATTTTTTTTTTTTCACTAACGATGTACACCCATTTATTTAAATTAAAATACTTTTCGGTGATAATGAAATTAATAGTAATAATAGTTATTCTGTATAAATTAACATAAAAAAATAGAACTTTACCGTCCATTTCAAGCATATCATATTTAATTCTATATTATCTTTACCATAAATCGATCAAATTGGAAGAGAAAGTGAAAAAATGATGCGTTTAATCTTATTTAACTAAAAGAAAATATATTTCCTATAACTAGAAATTACTTGAAATTTTTCTACGAAAAGAGTCATCGTTACTAATGTGTCCAAGGAATTATATTCTTGATTAAATTTTTTCGTGTCCAGGGTGTTTTAAATCGCGAAATTATGATCAGTAGCTAGACAGCAGTTTTTGTCCAAGTTGTCAAATAACGTCTTCATTTTATTTCACTATGTAAAATTTTTAATCTGCACTATTCTTATTCCTTAAATCACTATTTGAACAAAAATTATCATTATTGAAAGTAATTCCTCAGCTACAGTGAAATAAAAAATTTGTATCTCAGTTTTTCTCCGTATCATACGGTTTTTCAGCTTATGAGTTTATTTTAAAAAGTTGTTGCAAATTTATTCATGAATAACATAATAAAAAATAAATCAAGGTTATCATAGATATTCTATATTTGCTACGTATGTACGAAAACTATTTAAAAAATTATATTCAATTTTTTTTTAATCTGAAGGAAGCTGTTTGAGGTACAATAAAGATCCATCCTAAATTTTAAGAAGCTTCACCACTTAGAATTGAAAATATTTAGGATTGAAAATCGCAATATTTAACATGGACTCTTATGGGAGAGCACTTTAATAATAAATATCTTGATTTCTACATGGTGAAATCTCTTAAAATGTGATACACATATGCAGATCATATCAAAGAACGATTGTGCCAATTGTCAACAAAATCTTAATTAAACGATAAAACTACATTAATATTTATTTCCATTGATAAAAATATAATTTATACTTGACTAAAATATAAATTTGCATAAAGTAATTCAAACAAAAAAAGTACTGTCAACGATAAAAAATAATTTTTGTATTTTAGATAGATAAATTTATTATGCCTTCGTAGTACCATGGGCAAATTACAAGGATAGTAGAATAATTATTAATTAGTACAATTAAGTAAGGTAGATAATAATGAAAATACAGAGCAAATATATAATTAGGTTCAAGTACTGGAATTTAATCAAAAGGGGACAAAGATATAAATTGATCGAATATGTGTATATAATGCTGAATTTAATACAGCGAATAATATCATAAAGGAAAAAGCAATTCGCTCTAGTATCACGTACTTGTTTTTTTTTTGTTATTTATCGTTTTTATTTTTTTGTTCTCCCCATCAGTGTGAACTACGTACTTTTTTAAGGAATTACGAGGCTCTTTTTTCATAGAAAAACGAAGGAACAAGCTGAACGATCGATCGTGCGATCGGCCTCGATAGATCACCGGAGAATACGTGCTTGTGCGTACGAGACTGCGAGCAACGTTCCAGTCCAGGTTTTAAATCCTCACCGTCCAGTAAATTTTATAAATTTTTCTCCGGGTCCGGAAATTTTTGTCACAAAATAAAACATTTTTCTTGAATTTGAATAATAATTACGAATTGTTACGAATTCAAGTATTATTTTTACTTGTTTACCAATTGTTTTACATTGGAAATCAATTTTTTGAAGGAAAAGATTTGTTATTGATTATTTGTGAAAATAAATTTCAATTTTTTTTTGTTCGAAAGCTTTCGGTATTTTTATTTTGTTTATAAGCGATTTATAAAGTGCGAAAAAAATTTTAGGATGGTTCGAACACTTGATGCAGCGAGACGAAAAATGCGGCCCTTCGCTTTTCGAAAAGTGACAACGAGAAACAATTTCAGTGAGTCTAAATATTATTATTTCATAATTTCAATTCTTGATGTGGTAAATTTTATCATTTAGAAATAATGTACCAACATTTTAAGTAGTTTTAATATTAAAATAAAATTTGCCCATTCATTTTTAAACCTTTTATATTCTTGTTTAAGAATGTATGAGCAATATTATGCTAAATTAGAAATCATTTTACTGATTGGTTTACGAGTTATTAAAATCCAAAATTGTTGGGACTTAAAATTGTTTCTAATGGAGAAATCATAAATTTGTACTAAATTTGTACTAAGTACAAATTTTAAAATATAAGATTCTTCCGAATTTTTTTTATATGTTCCTAGTATTGTTAATTTTGTATAGACAGTAATTTCAAAACGTTTTACTAAATTTTTTTCTACTTTTATTGTTACACAATAAAAAATGTTTAAGTTGTTGTTAAAATATGCTCAAGTTACTAATTGATAGTTAAACTAAGAGTCAAAAAATAGGTAACTTTTTAGCAAAAGCCAGAGTCTAGATTTGACGAATGCAACGTCAAGAATTTACTTTTTGGGATTGTCTGTCCCCTACATCCTTAACTAAAAAAAAAGTTATTGCACAAAACCTGTTTTTAAAAAAAAACGAGCGACAACGCGACCGCTACGTGGCCACTTTTTTGACGTTTTAATTGATATTTTGCTGTTCTTCTAGACGCACTCTTCATGCAACTTCGCATAATGCACTCTATTCCGATTAATTGATTAG
>JAPYYW010004421.1:0-20958 GCA_030522545.1 Cremastinae sp. A BG-2022a
AGGATACTGAATCTAAACAGAATATAATTAGTTCCATAATAATTAGTATAGTTGTCACTTTTTTATAGTAAAATTTATCATATTCTTTTCTCTCATGGTGAATTTTTTTATCATAAAGTTACAACTATGCTGATTATTTTTTAACTAAAATTATATTTTTATCGTTAAATAAAGTATATTTAGGATATTGAATCTAAACAGAATATAATTAGTTCCATAATAATTAGTATACTTGTCACTTTTTTATAGTAAAATTTATCATTCTTTTCTCTCCGTGTTTACTCTTCACTTCTCTACTCATGACCTTATTTTGTTATATTTCATCTTGAATTTGGCTGCTATAGAAAAATTGACTATTTTGGAAGAAATTTACTCATCCTTTGCAGTTTTAAAAAGCCAAATTTAGCCCAATTCATTTGTATAGAGATAAATTATTTGTACGACGAGCATTCTCTTCCATAATGGGATACGTATATACCTAAAATATATTAATAAATGGAGGGTTGGAGCAATGAAAAAATATTTGAGGAACGAGGAATAAATTGTAGAGTTTTTGGAAGAAATTTGAACAAGGAACATTTTTATTTAGATTAATTAAAAAGTTGATTCTTTTTTGTTGTCCAAACGACAGATATTTTGTAGAGTTCATAAAAGAAATATGTTAACTATTTTGCTATAAAATTTCGTGATAAAATTACATATACATACTTTGAAATTATAAATTTCTCATTTAAATTGTGAATGATGTATACAATTTTTTTTCTTGCTGTACAGTTTTATTAATTTGACATTATACATTTTTAAACGATTTTTATATCCATTATCGTTTAAAATAATACAATCACCTTTAGAAAGAATTGAAGTCTTTAATAAGAGTTAATTTTTCACGATAATTTTATGAAATTTAAATATCATATTCATGTTACTTTCTTCTATTAGCTATTATGTCGATTTATAACACAATTCAAGGGCACGTTCTAATCAATCTGCTAAAAAAATTCTTTATCGTGTAAAAAGTTCAATCATCTGGGGAAATGATTTTTTATATAAATGGTCTAAAAACCGAGATTTAAACATCTTTAATACAACGAGATTCTTATTTTGGAATGTTACAAACATAAAAGTTACAATTTTCAACAATAAACATCTTGAATTATGGAAGGTGAAGCTTTTTTCCAATTTCACGCACACTTGAGTGCCACATTAAAGAACATCCCCTGAATTTTCAAGATATTCTATTCAAAATAATTTTCACCACAGAATCACGTTAGAACTTTATGGAGCATGAAATCAAAAATTAGTTGTAAGAAATGTAGTCAAATATTTTTAACTACTAAGGTGAACGTCCTAATAGTTGGACAGCTAAGAGTTTTCACACTGTATCTTTACTTTAAAACTATTCGAACAAAAAAATTCGCCTTAAATTTACATCTAAACTATTGTCTGATATTTTAGTGAACAGAAACTCATTTTATGGGTTAATTTTAGATAATATTTTTAGTAAATAAATACCTGAACATTTGAATATGCAGAATATCCCAATAGTTGGACAGAAAATCGACCCTGTCTCTAAGATTGAGTGAGTTTGTTCCAATATTTAAAAAAATATAGTAAAAATTGTCCATCTATTGGGACATGTATTGGGACGTTTATCTTATGCTATAAATGAAATTGATCATTAAAAAATCTTTAATAAAAAATTTATCTGTGAAAGGGACTAAACATTATTCACTATGCAGAATTATAAATAAAATTAATCGAGTGCATTTAAATGCATTTAAATGTGCATTAAAAAATTTTTAAGCGAAAATAGTATTTAAAAAATGGATCACTCCCATGCCAAATGATCGATGAAAATTCATCGCATATGTATTCGAAGTTTGTACTTTGCGGATTGAGTGTAAGGTATTATGTCACGCTCGAGCTGCTTTCTAATGAGGATATTATGTAATAACCTGAGCGGTGGAACGAGGCTCGGAGGGAACGGCTCGGAAAATCACTACCTCAACGACCCTCTCGCACTCTCACCCTTTTTCCTCTGCGGACGTGACTCTCCGGTTGCTCTTTGGCTTTTCGTATTCACCGTCGCTTTTCTTTTTTCCACTCATTCTGCGTACTTTTCGCGTCGTTGCGCTGCCTTTCTCTAGAAAATTGCTTCGTGTATGTCATGCAATTGTGATCAAACTTTGGACGAGCTTGCAACAAAGCAAATCTTACAAAATTTTTAAGGGTCTCTCTTTTGTTTCGAAATCCGCTTGCTCGATCACGAATTCTCAACACGTTATAAAAAAAAATAGATTCTTTTTTTAAACATTTCTTATCGAAAAATATAAATTTTGCTTCTTGTACAATCTTTTATGAAAACGATAAATTGAATATTTATTTATGCCAAAAATATTCTCGGATGTTATTTACGATACAGTATAATCGTTTTAAATCAAATGTAATGTCGTTCAAGGGGTCATGAAAAATGATTTAAAAAAGTGAACAAAAAAATTAATAGAAAACTTTCAAGGGCTTTATTATTATTTTAAATATATTTTTTTGGAACGACTGTTGATTGAATGTTTTACCAGTATGTATCGATTTTGTTCTATCACACATTTTTAAATGAGAAAATACGTAACCTCAAGAAAAACATGGCCTCATTCTTAATGAAAAATTATGAATGGAAATGGATATTTTATTCTACATTTTTTTAAGAGTATCGATTGAATATATTTTACTAAAAATATTTCAATATATACATATCACTCTTAAAATATCTTTACACAATATAATATTCGATTCCAAATGAAATTTAGACTATGAGAAAAATAGTTTAAAAATGTATCATAACACAAAATTCACGTAAGAAACACTAAAAGAGTTTTTTAATTTTGAGGACATTACAATTTTATATTCATATAGATAAACGTCCCAATAGTTGGACCATTTTCATTACATTATTTTTAATATTTGAATAATTTTTTTCTGAATAATATATTTAATGGATTACTTTTCCTGTACGAAGGGGGGTATTTTTCATAATGTTCATTTATTGGAACAATCGCGAAAAATTCACAAGAGAACTTTTTCGTAGAACGTTCAATTTCTTACAAAAATACACTAGGACTTTTTTGCCTGACGTATCGGTAGATAGTTACAAAAATCTGACAGAGAAAACGTAACTGTTCCCATATGTTAATCTTATGGAAAATCGAAAAGTGCGATGCACCCCCTGTTATAATTTTTATAAGTGCTCAAATTTGTACAAGCTTCATTTTACGTATAAATAAAACTTGTATAAATAAAAATGTTTTCTTTTTTAATCACCCTAGTATGCATATTAAACAGTGAAATGACGATATCCAAAATCTGACAGAGAAAACGTAATTGTTCCCATATGTTAATCTTATGGAAAATCGAAAAGTGCAATGCACCCCCTGTTATAATTTTTATAAAGTGCTCAAATTTGTACAGGCTTCTTTTTACGTATAAATAAAACTTGTATAAATAAAAATGTTATTTTTTTTTAATCACCCTAGTATGCATATATTAAAGAGTGAAATGACGATGTCCAGGATAATGCCTGGGTGAATCCTTTGAACGCGAGCAAAATCCGTGTTACAGTCTTTTTCGTGAGCAAGTGTCTATGAAGTGAGCGGAGGGACGTGGCCCCGCGCAGGTGCTGATTCTTCTCCGAGTAGATAATCTACCTGCGAGCAGACTGGGGCTGATGCTGGGTCGATGGAGGCGCCGCGCGTACATCCGTGCTCGCTCTTGGTGCGGAGGGAGAATAAGGGGCCGCCGAGGTGAGCTTTCGGCTCTAATAGTTCGCAGCCGATGCATTACGAGCTTCCTCGGGCCTTTGTGCGATTCGGCGCGAGCGAGAGACCCGAGCGTAGAATGACAACGACTGCGACGGACCGGCCGTGACCAATTTGCGCCCACGTTCGTGCGCTCCGAAGCTTTCCTACAATGCACCCTCAACTCTGGCTCGCCCGACTTCCCTGCACAAACTCCATGTATCATAAATCTAACCTCGCTATTATCCTCTCTCTCTCTCTCTCCTGGTGTGAGAAACGATCTCGCACACGGATTATGTGCCAAATAACGATCATTCGTTTGTTCGTTCATTTAGAAAAAAAGCGATTTTTCATTTTCACGAATATATTGTATGTAATCAACTAAAAAAATAATCTTTCTTTCATTTTATTTATTTTAAATAAATATCGAGCTTTCATTTCTTAATGAAATAAAAAATATTGATGGTTTTTTATAGTCGAATCAGCTAGTAAAATTTATTTGTTTACTTATATTGGATTATAATGCCAATTAACGATCATTCGTTTGTTATTCATTCATTTAGAAAAAAAGAAGAAAAAGCGATTTTTCATTTTCATGAATATATTGTATGTAATCAACTAAAAAATAATCTTTCTTTCATTTTATTTATTTTAAAAATCAAGAGATATCGAGCTTTCATTTCTTAATGAGATAAAAAATATTGATAGTTTTCTATAGTCGAATCAGTTAGTAAAAATTATTTGTTTACTCGTATGGATTATTATGCCAGTTAACGATTATTCGTTTGTTCATTCATTTAGAAAAAGAACAAAAAGCGATTTTTTATATGCATAAATATTATATTTAATCAACTAAAAAATAATCTTTTATTTATTTTATTTATTTTAAATCAAGAGATATCGAGCTTTCAGTTCTGAATGGAATAAAAAATATTGATAGTTTTCTATAGTCGAATCAGCTATTAAAAAATCATTCTATTATTTGTATGGATTATTATGCCAATTAACGATTATTCGTTTGTTCATTCATTTATAAAAGAAATAAAAAAAGCGATTTTTCATTTTCACAAATATTCTCTTGAATCAACTGAAAAATAATTCCTTACTCATTATATTTATTTTAAACAGAGAGACATATAGAGCTTTCACTTCTGAATGCAAAAATATTGATAGTTTTCTATCGTCGAATCAGCTAGAGAGAATCATTCATTTATCCATGAATTTGGGAAAAGTTATTGTAAACTCCCGTTTCTAGAACATCATACTTAGGAACAAACCAATAATGATGCAATTTTTACTTTAAAAAACTTGTATTTCTTTTTATTTATTTATACGATGTATTTATAAGCTTGGAATAAATAATAAATATAAAATCTAAAGAATAAATACATATAAATTTTTTACTTCATAATCTTCGTGTGAAAATGGTTCGTTTATTCATGAATTTGAAAAAAGAAATCACTATACATATTCCTAGAACGTTCTTTAGGAATTAACGAACAATAATCCAAAATCCAAGTTTGAAATAACCCCAAAAAATGACGCTGAATTTATATCTACGCAGTGTCACTTAGAAAAAAAATAATAACGCAAAATCTCGTGAATGTTTAAGTTTACTTGAAAATCTTTAATCAGCCATTGAAAAATGTAAAAAAAATGTAAAGCATTAGTTAGTATACATATAATGTGAAGAAAAAAAGTGGTATACGTTTTTCTCTGTGGTAGGTTAAAAATCTCTAGATTCACGCATGACTTTACGGTTGGAAATTTTTTCTTGGCAGGGTTGCGTACGCGGGCGCGTGTGTGTATTTGAGGCTTGACGAGAAGAGTAGTATCACTGGCGAGCAGAAGCAGCAGCGGCGGGGGGTAACCAGTCAGCCATCCCGACAGGATATCATCCCCCGAAGTTTCACGCCTATCTGGACCGGCACACCTATTCGGTGCCCACGATAATTGGCCAATTAAAACGCTCGCGGGTCGCCAAGGGGGCTGATATTGCGGACGAGAATATGCGCGAGTGAGTAAGAGAGAAAGATAGAGAGGGAGAGAGAGAGAGAACGCGAACGCGTGTCTCCCCAACCGAGACCAAGTGAAAAAGAGCAAAAGAGAGAGAGAGAGAGAGAGAAAACCGAGTACTCGCGCTCGAGTTATCTGCCATCCGATAATTATACCGTATCGTCCGCGCAGCGGTTGGCCCACGCTTTTTCAGCCAACGAAACCAACAACTATGGGGCATTTCATTTTTTGACTTTTTGCATCCTTATAAGGATCTCTCCCAAGTCGAGTTGAATCATTTTTCACGAAATTTTTTTATTATTTTTATTACAATTATAGAAAGCACTAAATTAGAATTTAGGATTTTTGGGCATAAGAATTATTGTGGTCGTCTTTCTTTGTTTATATTCAAGGGTATGTATTTAAAGATTAAATTTATTAATCTTACTTTCTTACTAATATATGAATAATGTTTGTATGTTTGGATGTTTGTTACTCAATCACGTAAAAACGGCTGCACGGATTTGAATGAAATTTGTCACAGAGATAGTTTACAATGTGGATTTGAAAATAAGCTACTTTATTTTAGCTCATCGTGACCAGATGGCACTGCAGAGTATGAAATTCGATAAAAATTGATCTATATAAAAATTGGTACAAATACGTATTTAAACTCATAGAAAATTTTCGCACTATTCATTTCGTTGTGACTCACCACCAAAGATCGATTATATATATCAAATTTTATATCCTTCAAAGGATGGCTCCAAAAATTTTTGTAAATACGTATAATAAAAACAAAAATATTTTAGCGATATATGCACTGTTTAGTAAATCGCCAGTAGATGATGATATTTTTTTTTACAAAACAGCTTTTTTAAATAAATGATTTTTTTGTCGAATTATGTTCAGAAATGGTAAATATAAAAAAGTAAAGAATATTCAATTCTTACTTAATGGTAAATTTTGCAATTACCGCAAGGACGCGAAGCGCTCGAGGCACTATAACTTGCTAGCAGTTTAAAAAAAAAATTGAAAATTCACTATTTTTCTGCCCTATAATTTAAATACTTAATGAACATAATAAGTCTTTATTGTAAAATGTATGTCACTTTTATGCAAAATAATTGGTTTTTGGAACTAAATAAGGTACGAAATCATATTATCGCAGTTGCTTAACGTTCAAATATTGGATTTTCAATCGTCAATATCCTCATTAAAAAGTTGGTATAGGCATTTTTTAAGGCGAATTTATGGCTGAGAACTTTGCAATTATTGAATCCCAGAAATATACATTTTTATTATTATTGACTTTTTTTAAATGCTTGGATCAGGTTCACATTTGTAACTTATTGTAACTTATATTATTTTTCTTTAGTCCAACAAAATAATTTTCCCAATCCTAAAGAAAATTCAATACTTTTTTTATGAAACCATTCGATATAATTTATTAAACTATTAACTCTTGAATAGAAGCTAAAAAATATTACGTATGACGTTTTTAACACGCTGGAGGGTTTTCATACACTGAAAATGTAAAAAAATTCATTAAATATTCATTTTATGATATTTTTCATTACTATTTATAAAGAAATAAAAAATATTTTTAACATTGTAAAATAAAAAATTAGAAGCATATAAAAACCTTACAATCAAAAATACAAAAAAATAAAAATTTTCGGACATTTGACGTGCTGGATGAAAGATTTAATAATTGAATTTACGAATAAAAATACTCTGTGCCATAAATAGATTAAAAAGCGTGTTTCTGACCATCGACGCCGAAATGGGCGTAGCACCGTCGAAGAAATTAGTAAGTTAAGCTTCTCCTGAACGGCTTCGAAAGAGATTCGAGGCTCAATGTCGCGAGGAATTGGGAGAAGCGAGGGCGAGTGAAAACGTTTTTTTTTCCCTTCTTCGAAAAATTGGTAATTAATTATCCGTGAACCAAGGAAATTGAGTTTGCGAGGCGTCTGGTGTGGGCCGTGCTCGCCCATATGTCATACTAAACTGAAAACGGCTAATCCCGTTGTCGTGAACCTTTGCCATTCCACTCGACACATCTTGACGAGCGGCTCGGAAATGAGGGATTTAGTCGAGAACGTGCCAACCTCTGAACACTCAATTTAGGCCTCGGAATAAAATGAAAGTCCTCCTAACGATCAAACTAATTTTTAAGCTCCGACGAAGAATAATTTTTTCGTGATGCGGAATTCCTTTAATTTTTTTTCCCAGTAACTTGTAGATTTATGAGTGATATTTTTAAAAATATGAAAAATTGATAAATTTTTGGTATCTTGTTCTTCAGCATATGAACAAATTACGTAACAAATTTGAAATCGTTTTACTGAATATAGTTCAAGAGTTAGCAAACTTCAAAGTTGCTAGAATTTTACATTGCTTCGTATAGAGAATTTGTAAATTTGCACTAAATGCAAATTTAAAAATATGAAGTTCTTGTCTATTTTTTAATATAGTATACATAATAGTGTTCATTTTGTATACATAGTAATTGCAAAACGTTTTTCTGAAATTTTTTAAAATTCAATTGTGTAAATAATTAAAAATATTTAAATTATTATTGAAATATGCTGAATTTTCTGATAGATAGTGAATATAAAACTCAAAAAATTGGCAACTTTTTAGCAAAAGCCAGCTTCTAAGTTTTACAAATTTAACGTCAAGAATATACTTTTTGCTCGGATTGTCTGTCCCATACATCCTTAAAACCAATGAAAGCTCTATATAAATGATTCTTAGACAAAAAAGAATTAAATTCTATGATTTATGAGAAGGGATTCAAATTTTTTAAATTATCTATTTAAAAAATAATTTTATGAATAAATTTTATACTTATTACGTTACACAATATTACATTATTTGTATTAATTAACAAAAAAATTAATAGTTTAAAAATAAATATACTTTTGAATCTTAACAGTGTAAATTTTATTTGGCAATCGATCGATCATGTTGTGTATGATGACCAGAAGGCCACACACACGAGTATTTTACGTTTTTATGAAAGTGCTCGTGAGCTTTTCATTTCTCTCTTCTCTCGATAGCCAATAAAAAAATACTTGCCACGCCCACTGCGCGCTGACAGTTTTCACAGTCAATCTTTCCGTACATAAATGTGAAAAAAAAAATCTATACGGATCGGTGGGTGTATAAAAATTGCATTTATAAATAGAAAAACGATTCGAGCTCGGTGTTCCGCTACATTCCACCCAGTTGAGCTCGAATAAACGTTATGGAGTAAAATATATGATAGAAGAACAAGCGACAGAAGCTTCCTGGAAGGCTAATATATCCATATATGACATGACACGAGTTATATTTGCGCAACCAATAAACCTAAAATATCCATGAAACATTGGAAGTACAGCAATGGGCCTTTATCATTAAGGGGAGGGATTTGCACTTTTCAAAAATCAATTTTTTTGTCTTTTTTTATAGTTAAACATTTCAAGAATATGATCCCAAAATTTCAAGTCAATCGGAGCAAAACTCTTAAAGTTATTGACTATTTAGTCCCTCTCCTCTATAACACTCACTTTTTTAGCTTCTAAAACTTCAAACGTGTTTTTCTCAAAAGCACTTTTTCAAAGTCCGTGTTCACTTCCATTTGAAAACTACATGACCCATTTATTTCAAACTTGGTACATACTTTCTACATATAAAATACCTCCCCACAACGGTTAGTTTGAGATTTTTTTTACATTAAGGGGGTTTTCCATCCCCAAAATGGCGAAATTTTTCGTGAAAAATAGCACTTTTCATTTTACATAACCACTAAAAATTTAAAAATGAAAAAAAAAAATATCGAAGACCGTTGAGAGGAGGATTTGATGATATTTTGACTAAATTTTAATGGTACTTGATTTCAGATAATTTCTAGCTGAGATACAGTGAACACCCCGCAAATCACGTTTTTTTCCAAAAACGCATTTTAAATATTGTATGATGTTTTAGCGTGAAAATCAATTTTTCTCAAATTCATCAATTAGTTATTGAACAGAAAAGTAACAAGAAAATTTGATTCAAGTTTCAAAAAGGTCCATTCAGTTCCAAATTTTTATCATTAACTGTTAGTACATTTTTATACTAAATACATGGCAAAAAAACCTCAAAAATATGATACGAGTAAAAAAACTCGCATTATAAAATTTTTTTTGGGACAGAGCCCATCTAGCCCCACATTTTTCGGTTTTTAATTTATAGTCGACACAGAAAATTAACACGAAATATTTCACAAGGAACTACAAAAAAATGAAACGAGTGAAAAAACTGAGATTTTAAGCATTTTTTTCTCAAGGGGTCCATCCTGCCCTCCTCCACCCCCACCCTACAAATTTTCTTATACACGTTGCTATTGTTTTTATAAATGACATCAATTAGTCGTTTACAGCTTCTGACTAGTCCGCAGCGATTCGAGTACCTTTCTCTTACAGTTTCAAACATTATTCGCGATAATCTCGGCCAAATAAGGGACGATTTTCTGCCCGCGGAGATAACGACCGCATGCGGACGTTTCGCTGGGTTAACGCTTTCGTAAATAACGGAACAAAGTGCGAAGGTAAACGAGACGCATCTATATTTATAAGGGCACATAAATAGGGTATGGAGAGAGGTTTATTACGGTAAATGACGCGGAGGGTGGAATGAGGCGTAAAAGAGCCAGAGCGGGTGTCCGCGGAGTTGCTCCGGCGTGTCGAATTCGGTACATGCACTTTTTATACATTTATTTCATAAAATGCGTATCGAATGGTGGCGAGGAGTCGCCGAGCCCGTTCCGAAAGAAAATATCATCCCGTTTGGGTGGGGTGGGGGTGAAATACACACGATACACGGCGCGTAACGAGACACATATTTAGAGAGGGCGAGCCTCGCGGAAGTCGGAGCGTTGGATATCGCTTACGCGCGTTATTATTGCAGCGATACGACACGCCGCCGTCGCGGTGTCGAGCTTGTTCCCATGGGGCTCTCTCGTCCGACCCCTTGCTTCGCGCGCGCGCGCGCGTCTCTGCGCGAAATGGACCTCTACGTACGTCCGTGCGAGGATTTTCGGGACCAACTGTCAACCGGGCGAGAAAACGAGGGCGACGGAGAGCAATGGAAGAGAGAGAGAGAGAGAGAGAGAGAGAGAGAGGCGTGCTTTATGGCGCGTCAAATTAAAAGATTCTCTCCTTGGGATTTTCCCTAACTGCGATCTGATCTTCGGTACACGCGCGAATAAAAGTCGCCCCTTGCCTCATCGCGCCGATCCGAAGCCTCGGGGGACAGGGTGTGGCTCGACGACGTTATAACTCCGAGATCTCCGTACGGGCTTCATCGGCCGCTCCAACGAAAAAATTGGCATCCCTTATTACCGAGGGTGTCCGCTCCGCGTCCTACGTGTCCGTATCCTTGCACCATCGCTCTCCCGTTCCGGTTATTTATCTCGCCTCTCGTGACCCGTTTCTTCTCCTGTTTCCCCCCTCCTTCATTTCTCTCTCCCTTTATTATTATTATTATTATTATTATTATTATTATTATTATTATTATTATTATTATTATTATTATTATTATTATTATTATTATTATTATTATTATTATTATATTATTTATTTATCATTATGTTATTTATTTATTTGTTATATAATTTATTTTCTACGTGTAATTATTATAATATTATTTATTTATTATTTTTATTTATTTGATATGACAATGTTATTTTACACTTTCACTTCACTCATATATTACTAATTATAGTTATACATATGTATTATTCTCTTTTTATCTAAGGATCCTCTCCAAGGCTTGATAAATGCATCATTCATTCATTCATTTTCTGCTTATTATTTATCATTATATAGTTTATATAAACTTTTTATATTTTATACAAATGGTTGTATTAGTGTAAAATTTAATTTGCTTATGGTTTATCTCTAGAGCATAATAAATGTTCATTCATTCATTCATTCAACATTCATTCATTCTCATATTTTTCATAATTTTTACAGTTCTTTGTAGTTATCATTATTATTTTTTTACTCTTATCTTTAGTTTTAATTAGGGTACTTTTTATCTTATATTTAACATCATATTTATCCTTATATTTAACAATGAGCACATTTTCTTATATCGCTTCATCTAATCTTCATTTGTTCATAGTTTATACTTATACTTAGGTTTAAGTAATTCTTGTTATTATAATTGTATTTCTCTTATTTGAGGCAAGAGTCGCGTGGCAGTCTATTCAAAAGTTTGGCTGTACGTGTTAACTAAATGTTGAATCATCACTTGAAATTTTTTGAGAAAAAATTTTAGCATTTGTGCAAAATTTAAAGAGGCTTAATTACCGTGTAGAAATTGAGGTATATATATTTTTTTAATTGTCACTTTCAACATGGGCTTTTATGGGAGATTGAAAAATGCGACGATTTTCAATTATTAATATTTCGATTACTAGATGGTAAAGCTTCATAAAATTTGACATAGACTTTAAGATGACATCAAAGAAGATTTGTTCAAAATTTTCAAGATATTCTGTCTCAAACGTTTTCACGAGACTCCTACCTTAAAATATTCTATCTTTATCTATATTTAACTCACTTTCTCTCTCTTATTTTTCTTATTTTTGATTTATTTCGTTGCAGGACGATTTTCGAGTTCAGCACCCTGAAATGTGCAAGGATGAGGAAAAAAATGGGAATGGGAAAAATACAAGGACTTCGCTCGGTGGTAACCATTTGGCATCGGCTCAGGATCGAATCGAGATTTCGATCTAATGACGCGTCTAATTGCAACCCCGGCTCCTTAATTTTGTCCCCGTGTATTGAGCACGCTCCAGAGAATTAGATGTATCCTCCCTGGTATATCTCTCCCCCTCCGACTCCCTTTTTTATCGCCGTTTTATAACGATCATGTTCGTGAATTAACGAGCCAGGGATTCGTAGATTAGCGAGCACACATTGCGCACATATCCTCGAAATTTAATACTCTCATATTTTACGTCGACGAACACGGCGCTCCGAAGTGACGGTAAAATTGTTACACGTCGAGGAACGGATGGTAGATTATTGTCTTTATTGCTCTTCAGTGAAATATTATACTAAAATAATGACGTTATTTTTATTTTTCAACGAAATCCATATAATGACTTTATACATTTTATAATCAATTATAGTGGAAATGATAAACTTCATGCATTTTTTATAAAATTATTCATTTTTTGTCGTTACTTTTTGTAAAAATTAACATTGTTTAAATAATTAAAAATTATCGTATACATTTTTGTAACTTATTGTCAGAATCGTACACCGAATCGTTTGTTTATTTTTTAAATGTTTACATTCAGGGCGAATATACATGAATTTTCCATAAAAATTTTTTTCTTAAAATTCTTATTAAAAATCAAATTCGAATAATTCGCGAATTACCGAATTATCACTGGATTTTCGATTGTTTTCAATTCAAAGTTCATTATACAAAATGCATCAGAATATTACATTTTCGAATAATATACTTTTTTATTTAAAACATTAAAAATAAATTACCGATTCAGTATCGTATTTATTATTTTTGAACAAAAATTTGTAGTTATTTGCTACAATATTATTCATGTTGTTTCATCCTTATTAAAAAAAAACTATACTAATAGTTCTGTTTTTGTAATTTTTTCATGATTTAAATAAAATGTATATTGTTTGTAAATTTTACATTTTAACACCGAACATAACAAACCCTGAATTCAAAACACTCAAAAATTCACGAATAATTTAATAAAATTCGCGAATAATTCGAATTATTTGCTAATTTACGAATTATTTGAATTTTTTTTCAAATTATTCGAATTTTTTCGAATTATTCGATCCGAGTTCCGAATCGAGTATTAATATTCGATAATTCGAAAGTTCGAATTATTCGCACACCCCTAATAAATGCTTTGAAAATAACGCTTTTTTGATGGACGCGTATATATATCCCCGGACGAAGTAAAAGTCGACCTATTAGGTTCAATTCAACTACACTTCTTTTTTTTTTGTTCGGATGCGTCGCAATCGATTCGCAGGGATTGACCGTTTCCGCAGTTGAGGCAATCGCCGCTTTCGATTGCGACTCAATGATACGTCTAACTGGAGTCATCATAGGATATCGATACCGAGGATTCGATATACGTATACCCGCGCAGTCAGTCCCTGCTTCACCATCAGGTCAGCCGTAAATTTGCGACTGTCCGCGGATTAACGAATCGACCGAATATTATATACAACTGCGCGCCGCACGTCACATACCTGCGTGTCTATATATAAATACGTGTGCATCATACGTCCACAATAAGAGAGACTTTGCCCGTCACGAATTTTCATCACTAGTTTCAGCACCATCAAATAAATATTTATGATATTATAATGAATTTTTTTTTATAATATTAATTAATGAATTAAAGAAATAAATATGAAGAGTAATTTGAAGTAAATAAAAAATTAGACAAATTATAAAAACTAAAAAGAGATATTCTTTGTATCAAGAATAAATTACAATTGTCATAATTAAGGATGTATGGTAGAGACAATTCCAGCCAAGAGTACATTTTTTACGATGAATTTATAATGCCCATCAGATTCAGTCTAACTTAGGCCATATCAGTCTAACTTAGGCCATCTGTCTAACTTAGGCCAACGTAGGCCAATACATACTAATTTCCAAATTAGAACGTATCAAGTTCGATTACCTATATCCCAGTGAGAATAAAAGAGTTATTTGAGGTGTTTTCATGTATTGGTTCAATGTTTTTGTTGATTAATGTGAAAAAAATGATTTGAGAAGAACGACCAACATTGGGCCAGCTTACGCCAATATAAGCTAACTAGCCCTTGAAATTATTGTTATTGGTCTAAGTTGGCCCAGCGTGTAGAGGTAGCAAATAAAGATAATTTTAGTAAAATGCTTTAAAATTATTGTCTATGCAATATAAACACTACTACGAACATATAAAAAAGATTCACAGGAATCTGATATTTTAAAATTTGTATTTAGAACAAATTTACGAATTCTCCATATGAAGCCAATGTAAAATCTTAGCAACTTTGAATTTTGCTAACTCTTAAACTATACAGTAGAACGATTTGAAATTTGACACAATATTTTTTTATATACTTGAGAACAAAATATAAAAAATTAATAAAATTCTCATATTTTAAAAAATATCGCTCATAAATCCTCAATAAAAAAAAATGATTATATGTTTGCGCGTGAATGAAAAAAAGTGATTGTTTCGGTTGAAAATTTTATTGAAAAGTTATTCTTCGAATAGATTTGTTTTCATGAGGTGATATTCGTAATTTTTCAGTGTATTTCAGGGAAATGGAATTTTTATGCAAATTCGGGCTCAATCCAGGGGAAAGAGCTTCGAGTAACAGAATGTTTTGGAGCTCGATTAATTAATCGAAAAAATGAGGATTGACGGGGCGAGCTACGCAAATTCTCGGATCGGATCAATGTTGGGCGGGCGGCGGGAGGGCGAAAATTCATTCGCGCACGCATCGCGTACACGCCTGTTTGAAAGTACGCGATGGGAGTTACACTCTCTCCCCGTGTGTTTTGCCCTGTGTACGGACACATTCGAATTTTATACGTGTCGTGTATAAATCGACGTATATGAGCGAGCGAGTCTGCCTCGGAATGGCGAAATGAATTTTTCAGTTACACGAAATGAGAATCTTTCGGGGGTGAGGGTTCCCACCCCTCAGCCGCTCCATACTGTTTTCCTCTCTTGTTTTACTTTCGACCGCGTTCCCGTATACGCCGCGGTAAATTCCGTATTTTGCCAGACCTAAGCGCTCCAACATTTTCGCTGTATATTCGCTCGCTTTTGTAAATAAATTGGCATTTTATAAAGTTCGGCCATTTTTTAAATCGAGAGAAGGATTTAAATATTCTGCCTGTTGATTATCCTCATTATTTTTTACAATTTTTTATCCTGCAGCTGATTTTATATATTTTCTCTATCTCTTTCTTTTATATTTATTATTGTTGCTCTTTTTGACAAAAAAGGCATGTACGCATTCGGTGATACAGAAATAAACATTTGGAGCATACTCTACAATTTCTCATTAAACTCAAAATTTGTTAAAATTATATAGACGATTTCATTGCTAAAATTGTTATTATTTAGAAAAAAATTTTAATTACTATTTTGTAGAGTTAACAAAACTGTACAACAGATAACAACGTTTGCATTAATCATTACTGACTATTTAAATGGGAAATGTATTATTTTCAGATATCCATTTGTATCAGGAGGCGGAATGCCCAACTAATCATTTTATCATATTCAGAATAATAATGTCTATATAAGATAGCTACAAAAATGTTTGTTAATCTTTTTAATTAATTATAATTGTAATTATAATATAATAAGAAATTATTCAAAAAATATAATTAATCGACTATAAGTAATGACAGAATGACCACCTTAATTGATATGAATTTAACTTTGAAAAATATTACAAGAATTTACATTCATAATTTAAAAAAAATATTATGAACTCGAAAAAATGGTAAATGCCCTTGAAATAAAAAAAGCCGAAAACGATAAATACCTAGACTGTCAACATACTTTGAAAAAAGTAACGATTAGTCAGTGTCAATAATCGATTCAGAATTTTGTACCATATAAAGCATGCTGTCATGACGATAAAAATATGTATTTTTATCAATGATTCGTTGAGCAATAAAACATTATAAATTGTTCATTAGAATGATATTTCTGATAAGAGATCATAAATGAACACACTTTTTTATGTCGTGGGTGGATCATATGACAAAGTGTACCATTGTACTCGAATACAAAAATGAAAACAAATTCGTAATATTTAGTGGAATATTGTTTTAAAAAACAAGTACATTATTCATATACCATTTATGAATTTTTTTTGTATAGCTCTTATTTATAGAACGTGTACATATAAATTATAAAGATAGATAGAGCCAAGAGAATTTATTTGTTAATATTTCATGAGAGTAAATACACTTCTATTATTTTTCGTTTTTTTTTAATTCTTTGCGTTATCGTAAATAAAAAATATGAGTTCCATTGGGTATAAATACCATTAAAGAGTTGTATCCGTAGTCAGTTTGGGAATAATCAACTGCTTCTCAATTCAAAAAATTGATATGCATCTACGCGCTCTCGTCTTTGTTGTAACCTTTGCGGTTTTCGTCACTGCAAAGGATCAAAAGTATTGCAATGTGGCGACTTGCTTAGGAGCGCCTAACAGCGGCTGTTTGTATTCTGTAAGATTATGGAGTTTTTACCTTTTAACAAATTTTAATAAATATCAATGCATATGTACCGATAAAAAAAACAATTTTTTTCTACAATAATTTAATCTCATTAAATATTGAAAGCTAATGGTAGCGGTTATTGAAATTCAATTTTTTCTTTAAGATATCTACATGTAATGATCTTATGTTTAATGACAAAAAATTTTTAAATAGATATAAAAATAATAATATTAAAATAGTGTATAGCACGCTTATTTTTAATGTGTGCTTTTAAAAGTCCAAAAGCAAATGAAATAAAAATCTAAATAAATTAATATTTGAATAATAATTTGTGATGTTTCTGATCAATATAGCTTTAGATTTTTCAGAAGAATATTAAAGTATAATATTTTACGTTTGATCAGATAGAAGTCTGAAAAAATCGAAAAATCCAATTTTATTGTCGATACAATAGATCTTGCTTTCCAATACTCAATACACTGCTGAGTCATTTGATTATAGTTTGAGTACGTTAACTTTTAAGTAAACGAGGATGTAAAAAGATTGAATTTAATGAAAAAAAAATGTAACAAGGACACATGATGTGTTTGTTGACTGGGAGACAACTTGGCTGGATCGCTCGAGAGTATGAGGAAAAAAATAAAAGAATAAATCGGAACAGATGGAGAACACGTGAAAGTTAGCAGTACAATTTACTCGAGTTCTCTCGGAGGTCTCCCGATATCGCTTTCGGCTTCTTTTCTCCTTTCCGGCTCCTTTGTCGCGCACCCGTCATTCCGATCCTCTCCGTCCCGGTCATTTCTATCCTTCGCCCTAATTCATTCCTAATTACTTTTTTCGCGCCCTCACTCATCTCCCTTTCTCTCAATACTTTAACAAGCGAACGACAATGTTCTTGGGCACGTGTTGAATTATTATTTTTATTATTTTCCCTCCTTCTTAAATTGTTCACAGATTTATGACATTTTTTTTACTGTAAATTCGTTGGAATCATCATCATTTTTTTATTCTCGAATAACGTTTATGTATTCGATAATCTCATCACATTATTTTTTATTTAAGCATTTTCCATCTTTTATTGTTAAAAATATAACAATCTCTTGAAAATCGCAGGACATGCTCGGGCTATTTCAATGCTCCAGAAAAATCAGGGCCGTTATGTGAATTCATATAATTTATGTCGAGATGAGCATTTTTCTGAAACCAAAGCCCATATTCAACGAACGAGTATGACGTGACTACTCATTTTTCGCTTGTTGAAGAAATGTTCGTTACTACTTATGATAAATTTGTATATAGCAAAAAAGTCTGTTTTTGAAAAATTACATGTTTCGATAACCGGATTTGACGAATGTCAAAATCAAATTTCCTTTTATTATTTTCAAAAACAATCGAACACTGTTTAAGAGTTTTTAGTGATATCATCCCTTAAAATGTTTTTTTTCTATATTGTTTACGCACTGAGAACAGATTTAGTTGAAAAATATTTAGTTGAAAATATTTCATCGAAACAACACTTGTTTATTTGAAATAATTAAACTTCAGTTAAATCAACCAAGAATTTAGTTCGATGTGAAACACCCAATTTGGAGTGAATTTTTGGACAAATCTCATGCTTGTATTTTTCAAGAAAATTGATTGAAATTCGAATATGTTATGCAATGTAAAAGCTATACTGGGGCATATCACTCTTAGAATTTCAAAAAATATAAAAGCTTGGTTTAAAAATTTTTTTTTCAAATTCCAAGAATGTCATGCCCTAGTATAGCGTGTACACTGCATAACATATTTAAATTTCAGTTGATTTTCTTGAAAAATATGAGTAAGGGATTTGTCCAAAAATTCACTCAAAATTAGGCGTTTCGCATCGCCCCAATGGTAAAAATAGTTAAACAAATGACGTTTCATAAAAGTGTGGCTTCTTGACAAATGTTATGAATTTTGTTTAAAATTTTACAGAATCTTAAAAAATTCGAAAATATTTTACCATCTAATCATCAAGATATCTACAGTACTTGAAAAAGCAACTTATTATTTTATGTACGACTTAACAGGAAGCTACGAGAAATTTGCAATTTTTTGCTATACATAAATATAATTAGATCTTTACTTAAACATAATAGAGTTGTGAACTATAAGAACTAATTTTACTAAGTTTTTTCAATCTTCAATAAAATCCTCTTTTAGTAAAAAAAGTAAAAAAAGTAAAGAAGAGACGAAGAAAAAGAAAGCAAGGCACAATAAAATGTCTTTTTTAAAACCTATCCATCCGGAATGACAAATTTACAGCGATCCCAAAAAAGCGCCTACCCATTCAACCTTCATTTACTCAAGAATATAATTATAGACTTTACGAACCTCATGAAAATTCCTCGATTCGCAGTCTCGTTTTTCACAGAGCATTTGAGCCAATAATCGCGTCAAGAGCTATGGAAGAATAAAGAGCGGCGCGAGAGAAAGTGAAAAAGGAAGAGAAGAAGAAGAAGCAGAGAGAGAGAGAGAGAGAGAGAGAGAGAGAAAAATGGGAAGGAAATATCGAAGTATATCTTCGGGTACTTTGTACTCATCAGAGAAGTCAGCAGCGAAATTGCCTCGACAAAGAGAAAGATCGTCGGATCGGGGTGGGGCGGGTCGTAAGATTCAAGGGAGAGAGTTTGGAAGCGCGGGAATAAGAGACGAGTCGCTTTCGCTTTGCCAGTTTTTGCCAAGATCAGGAATGGTATATCCAGAGGCGCGTTTATACCTTTTCTCTCGCTCTCACACGACTTATTTATATATACATATATGTATAATCATTCCGTCGAGGGACTTTCCTCGAGCGGGTTCGCGAGAGCGTATCGGCGAGCGCACGGTTATAATCAAGTGACGGAACTTTAAACTAACGAGTCTATATAACTTTTGGCCGTTCCCCGTCTGCGCGGTCGTCGCGGTCTCCGTTTCGACGTTTGTCAGAACGAGTTTATAACAGCCGAGCGAGAAACACGCGGCGTAACGGAAAGACGCTTATACGCGTACAAGCTCAACACTCGAGCTTTCGCGTACAAATATATTAGCCCGGGCTTTCGGTGAGCCTCGAGAACATGATGATGAGCTCGCGAGACCAGCCGACTCCACACGCGCGAGTCTTTTTTTTTTGTTCACGCTTTCCTTTTTTTTTCGTCTCATTCGTCTCGCTCTTATTCTCCCCCCCCCCAACCTCTCTCTCTCTCTCTCTCTCTTAAACTCCGTGGCGCGGTTGAGCACGAGAGATGAGGAAAATATGAACCCCTGCAGAATGATAAAAAGAGCGAGAGAGGTGGAAGAAGGGAGCGAGAGAGGCCTCTTCAAAGTGTCAAGTGACAAACGGTCCCGCTACCGAGTGGGCGTAGTCGTCGGGGTGGATATAATTTGTCAGGAAATCACCCAATTAGCCTCCCAGTTATGCGGCCCAACAGATTTAACCAATTAGTTTAGCTATGCGAGCCCCTAATACATTTTCCCCTACCTTCGCCTCTGCCTCGTTTCTCACTCTCTCTCTCCGTCTCCATTTCTCGCTCGCCCGTTGCATCGTCAACGTGACCTCCCGTGTTTCCCTCCCTATATCTACCGACGTTCAACGACGTGCGACGGGAGCGCGATATTAGGCGAGCAACACACGTACCGCCAACCTGAACAACTCGCGTCCGACGAAAACGTCAGTTACAGCCCTCTCCTCCACAGTACCCGAAATTCACTTACACTTTCTACCAAGACCCAGCTTTCGTCGCTTGTACCAGCTCCAGCCATACCGCTATACTATTTTAAGGATGTATGAGCTATGTTTTTCTTTAAGGAGGTTGGCTACATAAAACGAAATGATGAAAATTCGTTCAAATTTGGAGAGAATATTCTTCCATATGAAATACGTGAATACAATTTTTTT